>CAUYQV010065015.1:0-45874 GCA_963574575.1 Galagoides demidoff
CATCAAGGACAGATGTTTAGAAAATAGTTGGGAAGAGATTCTAAGAGACAGGGAGAGAAGGCACTGGAGATACTGATGACAGCGATAGCGTACAAGGTCAGTAAGTGACTGGAGCAGACAGAGTTTCTGTGGGAAACAAGCAAAGGAAGATGCAAAGGGCAAAAATCCTGGAGCCCAACATTTAAGGAAAAATGGAGGAAAAGGAGCTCACTTAAAAGAGAGAGAGAGGGAGGGAGGGAGGGAGGCTGAAAGAGAAAGAAAACCAGGGAACAGGCTTGGCGCCTGTGGCTCAATCAGCTAAGGCGCCAGCCACGTACACCTAAGGTGGCGGGTTCGAATCCCCAGCCCGGGCCCGCCAAACAACAATGATGGCTGCAACCAAAAAAAAAATGACCAGGTATGGTGGCGGGCGCCTGTGGTCCCAACTACTTGGGAGGCGGAGGCAGGAGACTCACTTGAGCTCAGGAGTTGGAGGTTGCTATGAGCTGTGATGCCATGGCACTCTACCCAGGGGGATAGCTTGAGGCTCCATCTCAAAAAATAAGAAAACCAGGGAACAGTGTATTCCAGAAGTTAAAGAATGGGTTTCATAGAGATAGTAGCCCCTATCACATAGCAGTATGGGATGAGGGTTGCATTTAACAATATGAAGATTAGTGATGTTAACAAAACAGTTTTAATGGGAGTGTGATGGGAAAGATTACCTATATATCTGTCTAACAAGGGTACAAGTGAACTTTTCTAAACTAGAATATAAATGTGTTGATACAATGATTAACCAAATGACATGAAAGTTATGTTAACCAGCTTGATGAAGGTGTTTCAAAATTGTATATGAAACAGCACAATGTACCCCATGTTTGCATCAATGTATACAGAAATCAATTAATAAAAAAAAATAAAAAAATAAAAATAAAATTTCGTAATGAAAATTTTAACAGTTTATTAGCTTTTGCTGAGATTTTAAAAGAAGAAATCTTATTCACATACCTACTTTTTTTTCTAATGAGGTATGCTGCTCTAAGTCCTCAGTTTTCTGGGGAGAAGTGTGTGAATTATTTCAGATGGCCAAAGGATAAAGATGGTATTTTGACAAACTGTGAAGTGGATATTAGCTACATGATATGTAGAATAATTAAACTGAATAAAAGCTCCACATGTACAATTTCCAAAAGATTAATTTCCGCCAAGTGCATCAGATGATGAAGAAAGTTAGAAATTATCAGTAAGTGTTTCCTAAAGGGTTTCCCTTTTTTATACCTGCCATCCCTCTCCAAATTGAGCAATTAATTCATCTTGAACTAGTCGTTCTCTCAGTCGCTAATGTAGAGTTTGTTTTATAGAATATTTCCTGAATGAAAAGATATCTTTGTCAATTGTAACATCTTTATAATAATACAAAAGAACTTTGTGGCATTTTAAATTTGGGGTCAGTCAGTAAAAGGGTATTCTTGTTTCCATGTTACTTCGTTAACTCTTAATGCATACTTTTCTTAGTTTTTTTAGTAAATATCTATTAAAATCACGAGTTTCATGCTTACAATTTGTAAAATAATTTAGATATTCTTAAACTATGAACCCTCTTAGCATCACTGTATTGTCAGATTATCAGTCCTGTAACATGAATGTTACTGACCCAACTCTTAACGTTACACCCCTGAACACAGGGCTCCATTGTTGCATTATGTAACAATGTTACTTGATAAGAATTATGGTGTGTTTTACATTAATTTGTTCCTAATGAAATTATTCATATGTTATTTGTATGATTTAATGAATTATTGAATTATAAAAACAGAGTCCTTTAACAGCTCCTTCCACAAATTAGATAACTCAGATAAAATGGACAAATCTCTTGACTTATATACAGGGTGGCCATAAAGTTCATGTCCAACTTAAATTCCAGTAGAGCATGAAGACCTACATAAGGAGAACATGCCACCTGAATAGCCCATCTCTATTAAGGAAATTGAATCAACAATCTTCCCAAAAAGGAAGCTGCAGATCTCACCACTTGTGAGAATTCTACCAAACACTTAAAAAATAAAGACTACTAATTTTTAACAAACTATTCCATAAAATTAAAGCAGAGAAAACACATCTTGACTTCTATGAAGGCAGCATTTACTCTAATACTAAAATCAGGTAAAGACATTAGAAAAAGGAAAATCATAAAATATCTCTCATAAATATAGACAAAAAAGTTCTCGGCAAAATATTTAAAAATTTTCTATCCAAAAATTTTTAAATTATACACAATGACCAAGGATGAATTTTATGTGTCTTTCACTATAGATACAAATGCTTATATAGAGAACTACATATATGTACACACTAGCTAGAGATGCACTTATTATATATAAATATGCATACACAATATACACATTGTATGTAATGCATATTACATATTATATATAATTCCTGCTTTTTAAATCAAAAGGGCCGATAAACAATGGCATCCATTAGCATTCAACACAGCTCGAACCTGGGTTTTATTTTCTAACACTTTGCTCCAATATGAGGAACCAAGGCCCCTTGGAAAATAGCTAATCCTAAGATGGGGGAAAAAACTGTAACAGATGAGTCTGGAGCACCTTACAATGCCAGAAAGTAAAGAAGCACTAAAAAATTTTTTTTAAAATTTAAGAAAACCAACAAAGAGAATAAACACATTAATTAGGGTATGTTAAGGAGGCACAGGAGTTGACTGAAAGAACTAATGTCTATAGCTAAAACAATTTGAGCAATTAGAAAAATAAAGTAATATTATCAGTTAAAAGTCAATGTGTAAAATAAATATCCATGAGATAGTACTGATACAAACTGTTGTTTTTGTTAGCTGTTAAGGATTTTCAATGTTTATAAGCATCACTATAGGTAATTTATAAACATCAAATAATTTCATTTTTCATCACAAACATTTTGCAATATACACATTGTTCACCCAATTTCAGAGAAGATTATTAAAGGTTAATTTATTAAATGTCTGTATGGTGATTAAAAAATAAATCTCCATGAAGAAAAAGTTCAAAAATCTTATGTAGACATTCTGCCATCAAGAGAGAATAGCATTAATCTCCGCCCCTTATGTGTGCACTGTTATCTAGTGAATTCTTTCAAAAGAATACAGTATTGAAAGGGGAAGGGGAAAAGTATTAACTTTACAGTGGAGAAACTTAACGAATACTATGTCATCCAGTTAATCAAGGTCAACATGAACAGTGATAAATCATGTTGAGTGTACACACCTTTGATAGAATGTGATGAAAACAGCATTTTTCTTAGGCCATCTTCCTCAAAAATATATATCACCCACTTTAATCAAGAAAAAAAATCAGCAAATTCTAACATAGGTTTTTGTACAAAAATACCTAACCAACACTACTCAAAAGCAAGGAAATCCTGAATCTATCAACCCAGAGGATAATAAGCAAACATAACATATAAATGGAACATTGCATCCTGGATGAGATTCAGAAAAAGGAAAATAACACTAAGGAAAAGGATGCAAAGTTAAGGGGCAAGAATGGCAAATATTATATCCTATTTTTATTTGTTTTTTATTTTAAATTGATATGAGGTACAAATTTTTAGGTTACATAGTTCTCACTTCCAAGAAAAAGTTCAAGTGCAGAAGAGCCCTTCACCCAGGGATGAACACCCTCACATTGTGCACATTAAATGGGCTCCCACCAGCCGCCTTCACCACTCTGCCATCATAGTTCCCCTCCATCCTTGACGCTCCAACCTCTCCCCTTCCCATGCTAGACTGTATTTGTGTTTTATCATTCATGTGGGCAAGTAATTGTTTATATATTGGTTTCATACTATTCGTATATTGGATTTTTTTTTTCCATTCTTGAGATACTTTATTAAGAAGAATGTGTTTTCAACTCCATCCAGGTAAACACTGAAGATGTGAAGTCTTCAGCTGGGTTTTTTTTTCCTTTGATTTAAATGAAATAATTTGATAGAAAAATGTATTATGGACAACAATGATCAGTCAGATGTGAATATAAACTATATCATTCTTTTCCTAACACCAATTCCCAGATTAAAACCAAAACAAAACCACACAAAAATTAAGTTTCTGAACAAACTGTCTCTTAAAAGTTGATAAATTATTTACAAAAGCCTCTCCTTTCCAGCTTTACATCCAATCAATTCTTCTAATGAAAGAAATTAGTGACTGTATTCCCTTAGAATAAAAGGGATCAAAAAGCTAAATCTCAATTCTCTGTCCTTAAAATGCTCATCTGAATCAGTAAAATCATCATATTATTAATTATGCTTCTATTTACCTTACAAGTTGCTTAAGTGATATAAAATATGACCCTAAAAACTTACATATACATGTAGTAAAAACATTTTCTAGTTCATTATTAAATATATTTCCTTAGAACATTCATAAAAACATAAAAATTTAGCTATAATTAATTAAACATGTATTTCAATGTATATCACCAAAAGTAAAGGAGTTATTTAAATATTTAAATGATACTACATATTAAAATTTTATATGATAAAAATATGAATGGAGGTGGCACCTGTGGCTCAAGGAATAGGGTGCCAGCCTCATATACTGGAGATGGTGGGTTCAAGCCTGGTCCTAGACAAAAACTGCAAAAAAAAAAAAAATATATATATATATGAATGGAAAGATTAATCTGTGATACCAATGTAAGAATTTACTTTATAGTTTTATGCTTATAAATTCTAATAATTTCTTCATCTGTGGTTAAAGGTATTTCTTTGGATTTTCATTGAATTATTTTACATTGATAATTTAAACTATTTCATATGAAATAGTAGATTTCTTTTCATTTATTATTTTATAACTGGCAATGTTGAATATTTATCAATTATATCAATGTATTGTGCTAAGTATATACATAGAATACTTACATGTATAATATTCACTATTTAAATAGGAACACAAAAATAATGTCTCATGAATAAATAAAATATGATAATTCATTGACTTTGGGGTAGATGCCTAGGAGTGGAATCACGGATTGTTTTGTATGAATTTAATTTTGATTTATAAGAGACTGTTAAAATATTTGCTACAGCAAGTATACAAAGCAAAGTATACATAAGTTCCAGTTGTGCCACATTCCTTCCAATACTTGACCTGATCAGTTTTTATACATGTCAGTGATTCTAATTTATTTCATATAGTTCATCCAATTTCTGGTTTTTCTAAGGAGAAAATAAATGGATAAATCCATTGCTATTACTTATCATAGACAAACATCTTACAATTTGACTTGTGAAATAATGCATGAGTATTTTTATTAAAAAACAATTTAAAAGATAACACTTTGATAATAGATTATGGCATTCTATCAAAAGATAAAACAAGATCACTAAAATCAAATTTGTATATCTCTGTGTACAGTTTGTAAACAGAATAGATAACACAACTCAGAACTAATTATTTGAAAAAAAATAAAAAGAAACAATCAAATATAGAGGCGAATAAACTAGAATATTTGCTTTCAGAATAAATATAACTGCAGCAAGAAAAAAAGAACTTAATGGCTACACAATAAATAAATTAATAAATAAATAAAACCTAATTCAGTATTTGAGCTTAAGAAAGAAGTTAGGTTTAAGAGGGGAAAGATTACATCACTCAACCCAAACCATCTTAAGGCAAAAGAACTATATTTGGTTGTATTGTTTTTTTCCCCTCAAAATAGCAATGTTTATCTCTGCCAAACCTTTTCATAATTCTTTGTAGGCTAATAAATATAAACGTGAAAGTGATTCCTAAGAAATATTTAGCTAAATACTATCCAGTAAGAACAGTTGACAGAGATCCCTAATTTTTTTCCTTTCAGATTAATAGAAGAAAATAAACAATTAAGTTACATTGTTTGCATTTTTAGATAGAGTCCGAGGTATAGTTGAGCCCTTCACTGAGGTGTGCCTTATACCCTTACATTGTGCCCCTTAGGTGAGAGACACCAATCCATTGTCGTCCTCTCCTCCCATTTGAATTTGATTGTGTTTTTCTCTTGTGCGGGCATGCAGTAGTTCATCTACTTGTTTCACATTAGTATCTGAGTACACTGGATATTTGCTTTTCCATTCTTGTGAAACTTTACTTAGTTAAGTGTTCTTTAACTCCATTTAGGTCAATACAAAAGACATAAGGTCTCCATCTGTTCTTATGGCTGAATAGTATTTCACTGTATACATATATCACAGTTTACTAATGCATTCATGTGTTGAGGGGAACTTGTGCTGACTACAAGTCTTGGTCATTCTGAATTGAGTTGAACATTTTTATGTAAATGTAATTATCATAAAATAGTTACATTTCTTCTGGGAAGATACTTACTAATGGGATTGGAGGATCAAACAGAAGGTGTATTTTTAGCCCTTAGAGGATTCCCCCTTCTTCTTTTCATAGAGGCTGTGTTAATTTACATTCCCACCAGCACTGTAAAAGTGTTCCCTTTTCTCCACATCCACAACAGCATCTGCAGGTTTGAGACTGTGCTGTAGGCTGTTCTTCTTGGGTTAGGTGATATCTCAGAATGGTTTTGATTTGCATTTCTGTGATGACTAGTGACAATGAGCTTTGCTTCATATGTTTGCCATTCATGTGTCTTCCTCAGAGAAGATTCATTGCATGTTTCTTGCCCACTTATAAATTGGATTATTTGCTCTTTCCCTGTTGATTAATTTGAGTTCTCTGTAAATTCTAGTTATTAGTCTTTTGTCAAGTTTATAGCATGCAAATATCTTCTCCCATTCTGAAGGTTGTCTGTTAGCTTTAGCTGTGGTAAGCTTACCGTGTAGAAGCTTTTTAGATTGATGAGATCCCATTTACTTATTTTTGATGTTGTGATGGCCATTGGAGTTGTCTTCAGAAATTCTTACCAAGACAGATACCATCAGGGAGTTTTCCAATGCTTCCTTCTAGGATTTTTATTGTCTTGTGTCTTACATTTAAATCTTTTTCCAATCATAAGTCAATTTTTGTAAGTGGTGAGGGCTGAAGGTCTAGTGTCAGTCATGTGGATATCCAGTTCTCCCAGAACCCTTTATTGAATAGGCATTCTTTTTCCAGTGTATGCTTTTGTTTGGTTTATTGAAGATCATATTAATATAAGTCTGATTTCATCTCTCTGTTTTCCATTCTGCTCCCTAGATCTATGTCTCTATTTTTGTGCCAATACATACCATTTTGATCACTGTGGACTTGTAGTATAATCATAATCTGGTAAAGTGATACCTCTGGCTTTGGTTTCACTGTATGAGTCTTTTTCTGTTTCCATATAAAATGAAGGATTTAGATATATTTTCAGTTATTTCATTTTCTTTGAAGCTACTGTGAATGGGATTATATCCTTGATTTGCTTCTCAGCTTGATTCTTATTGTTATATACAAAGGCTACTGATTTTTGGATATCAATTTTATATCCCAAGACATTACTGTATATTTTGATCACTTTCAGGAATCTGTCACTGAGTCTCTGGGGTTTTCAAAGTATAAGATTATATCATCAGCAAAGAGTGAGACATTGACCTCCTCTGCCCCCATCTGGATGCCCTTAATATCATTCTTTTGCCTGACTGCAGTGACTAGAACTTCCAGAACTATGTTGAATAGCAACAGCAGACATCTTGTCTGGTTCCAGTTTTAAAACTTTCAGTTTTATCCCATTCAGTATGATTTTTGCTGTGGGTTTGTCATAGATGGCTTTCATTAGTTTAAGAAATGTGTCATCTATACCTATTTTCTTGAGTATTTTTGTCAGAAAAGAATGCTGAATTTCATCAAGTACTTTTTCTGCATCTATGGAGAAGATCACAGTCTTTGCTTTTGCTTCCATTTATATGGTGAATTACATTTATGCATTTGTTACATTAAACTAATCTTGTATCCTACTTGAGTGTAATGTATAATTTTTTAATGTGTGGCTATATTCTATTAACCAGGATTTTACTGAGTATTTTTGCATTGATATTCATTAGTGAAATTGGTCTGTAGTTTTTCTTTTTTGTTGATTCCATTCCTAATTTAGGTACAAGCCCTTCTTTGGAGGTTTGATAGAGTACTGGCATAACACTGTCTGATGTGGAGCTTATTTTTGTTGGGAGATTTTTAATTGTTGTTACAACTTCAGTGCTTGATATTGGTCCGTTCAAGAGATCTATTTCTTCCTAACTCTGGGTAGATTGTGTGGTTCCATATATTGGTCTATTTCCTCCACATTTCAAATTTCTTGGCATAGAGATTTTTGTAGTAATAGATAATCTTTTGTATCTCAGAGGTATTTGTTGATATTTCCTTTTTTTCTTATTGAAGTTATTAGAGATATTAATTATCTGTTTCTGGTTAAATTGATTCCTATTTATAAAGTTTAGAAACTTTATGAACTAGCATAAGAACATCTATTGATGAATAATAGAGATCTAGAATTATCTCATTTAATTCTTATACCGATGGTTTCTTTTGCATTGAAATACTTAAGGATTTAGACTTAGAAAATTTAAGTTTCTTACCCAAAGTTACAGAGTTATATACATCCTGCCAATAAATCCTACAAAAAGCACAATATTATCTCATTTTTATAGAGACTTTTCTTTTTAAATGGTTTATTTTATTTTTTTCAAATATACATATTCAGGTTTATATATTTGATTCTAGACCAGAGGTTCATCTGCAGATATAACTTGGAAATAACTTTATAAAGAAAGAAGTACTGTTCACCCAGGGGCATGTGAGGAAAAAAAAAAACTCAGTTTTTAGGTAAAAGTACATTTCTTCTATTAATTTCTCATGTTCAATATGATATCTAGTGTCAGGGATGTTGTATAACAATGACAATAAGCCTGATGGACTTCTTCAGTGATTTAATTCCCCCTATAGTGATAGGAAACTCAAGGGCAAAATCAGTACTTGTTCATTTAGTAATTGTTACATAGCACCTCATGGGGTTTAATTTTGCCTCCCTTCCTCTATGATATCTACTTGAGGGACTGTGAAACCTGAGATGGGCTGGGGTTTCACAGGGGTACCAGTTCATTCATGACATTTGATTTATGTTACTTTTCCAATTTAAATAATTTTATAGTATTTTTGGAAATAATTTTTCTCTTTTGGTACAGGAAAGCTATTTCAGATATATAAGAGTTTACCATCTTAGATGTCATTACAAAGTGTCTAAAATATTAATATGCAACACTATTTTACTCTTAAATTTTTTATTATTTTTATTTAAAATTTGTGTTATATGCTTTTTTAGCAATTGTTTTTGCACACAATTATACTGAATCTTTGTGTCTTTCTCCTTCAGTGTTCAAAAACTTCTTTCTTAGGTTTACTTTGAAAAGCATCTGTCTTGTGTAGAGTATTATTGATTTTATTATGCCTAGTGATCCCTTATAAATCACAAAGACTTGCTAGACTTTGAAAATATCCCTGTTTATTATCTTAATTATAATATTCCAAATAAAGTTTTTACAAATTTGGGCTGTTACCAGTACAGTGATACAAATACAGAAGCACTCTATATATTTTCTTTCATTATATAAAAATCTTTCTTTCAGGTATGTAGAGTGTAATAACAAATGTTCATGGAAATGATCCTTCAATTTCCCAAAATACAAAAATATGTTCGAAGAAATTACAATGTGTTTATTATGTGGTTATTTTCAGTATATTTTTGACATGACATTTTATTTTGTGCTAAAGAATGACTAAATAACTTAGTGAGATATTACAAAAATTAGCTTTCCAGCAGCAATAATAAAAAGTCATCACTGTAAATAAAGAAATTCCATTTTGTTTCATGAATCAGAAAATATAGTTATAGTTCTCTTAGTCACTAGCCAAGTAATTAAGTGAACTGAATTCAGATTTGTATATTAAACATGTTGGGAACTTCAATTGTACACTTATCAGAAATCTCACACTCGATTTATTTTTAGGTAAATTTTGTTCTTCTCCCCTAACTCTGATTTACCCACATATTTTCCCGTCACACTTGATGGCAATTCTGTTCTGTAAGTTATTTAGGAAAAAACACTGGACTTTTTATTTTATACCTCATATGAAAGTCAATAGCAATTCATATTATTCTAACTCTGGAATTTATATAAAAATTTAACCACAGTTCCACAGAACTTCTGTTATTGCTCTGGGCAATAACAAGTTATAGTCATCACTAATATATTGTGATAAGCTTCACTGTGGAATATCTTCTTCCACACTTAACCCTTGATGTTTATTTTCTGAATCTATTCTTCCATTCAAAATCATATTAGATTAACACATATATAATATGTTAAAATTCATTACCAAGTGGTGTTTTTCATAGGAGTGCAAAACTGATACATTTTTGAAAGACCAATCAATATTTGTTTTGTTAATACAGCATTAACAATATAAAGAGGAAAAATATGAAGATTATCTAAATAGATGCATGAAACAAAACATTCCACATCCATTCTTAATATCTCTTGGAGTACAAGTGACAGAAAGCAACTTCCTCAACTGATGAAGGACATTTGTGAAAATCATAATGATAATATCATATTTTATGATGAAAAACTGGAATTTGATTCTTCATCTTGGGAAAAAAATAAAGATATGTTTTTCCCACCACTCCTATTCAACATTATATATAAGGTTCTAATCGGTGTATTAAGGCAAGAAGTAGAAATAAAAAACATACTGATTAGAGTGAAAGATACTTTCTCTATTCTAGATGACAGATGGTCTTCATCAAAAAGCCACAAAGAGCTACAAAATATTTATTAGAACCAATAAGGCCATTTAACATTGTTTTTCCTATATAAAAATAATAACGATAATATATGGGTAAAAATGGCAATAAATATTTGGAAATAAAAACAGTGAAGCATTCTGGTATAAATTTTAAAAATTGTGATAAAAATACAAATAATTACTAAAAAAAATCAAGTAAGATTCTTATAAATACATAATTCATGAACTGGAGGATGATGTTTTAAATATAATAATTGCCTGCATATAGATTCAGTGAAATCCCAGTGAAAATAATGGAGGATTTTTTTCCCCCAGAAATCTACTGGTGATTTTTAAGTTGATGTAAAAATTAATTATTCAAAATAACTTTAAGAAATAATAAAAAAGTTGTAAGGCTGACATTGGATTCCAAACTCATTATATACTTTCAGAAATCAAGGAAGCATGGTTTTAGTGGGGCAATACTTATGTAGAAAAGTAGAATTAGAATGTCAAGGGTGCTAGAAAAATTGGATATTTCTATGTCTACCTATCTACGTCTTATTGCATACCTCAAACTGTATACAAAATTAATTCACTATGAATAAAAGTGTTAAATGTCAAGTTTAACTGTATAAACATCTAAAAATAAATGTGAGGCGTGCTGCCTGTAGCTCAGTGGCTTGGGTGCTGGCCGCATATACTGGGGCTGGTGGGTTCATAATTAAATTCAATTCCATTAAGACAGTCTTATGAAAATGTTCTTCTAGATATTATTCTATTATTTATTAGTATAGGGGAGAAATACACTTTAAGTCAAAACACTCATGATTGCTCATGGGTTCAAAGCCAATTTCTTCTTCTCTATCAATAATGGAATCTTTCATTTTTGTTGCTCTTGAGGATGATAAATGTATATGATGTTTATTTACCGTTGTTTATTAAAAGGCACACATTTGCATAATTGTGTTTCTCAAATTCCTCCTCATATGTTATTAAAAAGTAGAATTAGATCTGACTTTACATGAAAAGAAGGCATAAAATGAATATACATTTTATTGTTTGTGGAGAACAGGTATCAAATACTTCAAGTAGATGTATATATGGTCAAAAGTAGACATCAGTAGGGTCTGGACAACAAGCTAGAATACAGTGGTAGCAACATGATCATATGTCATGATAAGCTCAAACTTTTGGACTCAGGTGATTATCCTACCTCCATATCTATGCCCTATTGAGTGATCAGTAACATTGGTGCATCTTTCTTGGTAAGACTTTTTAACTACAAAAGTTTTCTTCAAACACTATAGACATTAATAGAGATATTATGAAGATGAAAATATAATAATATTTAATTAAATACCCTGTGTAAGACAGAAAACAAACTTAGATCTTATATCTATGTTCCTATAAATGATGTTTGAATCACAGGAAGAATTTCTATTTTTTTAAATTATTATGGAATAGCAACATTATAATGAAACTGTGTTCATAAACCTGGACCTATTGATGCACTGATATTAGATTACTATCAATATATCAGATTTACTTAGAATGTAGGCAATATTGCATAATATATTTAGAAATATCAACTTTAAAAATTAATGTTTCTACCTGAAGATGTTTATAAAACATATAAAAAGAAGATTTTAAAAGACAGTTTGGGTAATTGGCTGGTAACAGAATAGGATTTGAATCTGTAGACTGGGAAAAGTAAGTTGCTTCTATTGCTAAACTTCCTATTTCATAAAAATTAGAGTAGCATCAAAATAGTGCTACTTTGAATTCAAAGGCCTGAACAGAAAAAGTAGAACTAAATGGTACATAATATCCAACTTATATATTCCCCCATAACAATGCTTAGTCTCCTCTTCCAAGTATCTGCTACACTCTATTTTTAAAATTATTTAGTTTTGGTTATGTTTAATAAGATAGTCTTACCATTTAAATCTTATTTTTTAAGCAAATATTAAAATTAAACAGTTCACAATTCTGTTGACTGGTGGTTTGATGGTTGTGATTTAATAAAAAAATACTTTTGTTGAGAAGGATATTCAGTAGAAAATATTTTGATTGTCATTCATAAAATGCTAATAACTTTTCCAATTATTTTTCTAGGATCATAATTTGTAGTTGGTAATATTGCTTCAATTATATGTGAAAAATCAGAAAAATATCTTAAAATCAAGCATTAAAATACTTCCTGCAATATTAAATTTTTCTTAACAGATTACATTGTGGAATGTGGTTAATGAAAGTAGACACATTCTTGAGTACATAATGAATATCTTTAGTATTATTTACCAGATATATGTTTATTGACTTGTGTTTGCCTTTCTCCAAGCTCCATGAAGAATCATCCTTCTCTCCTGAACAACAGTAATTTTGGAGATGATACCCTTTTGGCTCTGAGAATGGTATCGGCTTTATGAATCATGTGTCAGAAACATGATTAACTCAGATGTAAGTAAATGACCCACACTGGACTAGTGAGAATCAATGTGGGTGGTGTGGATGAAAGCATCGGAAAACACTTTCTAGTACAACATTAGCAATGTGTAACTCTGGAGTTATGGTGCTATAATCACAGAAATGTATTGACAAAATGCCCAATAATTAAGTCATTACAGTGAAAGAAGAAACTCCACCTGGAGAGACAGATTTAGTATCAGGGCCATTGTTTTTGCACTGAATAGAGTTTACCCAAGGTTAGATGTACACAAAGTCTTTTAAATTATGCTATTTGTCACTTGAAACTAGCAATATTGAAAAATACCTACATACATGTCAGGAAAAAAAAAGTGTGGGATTGATTGGATGATAATACTTGAAACAGTCTGATTTGAGCGAGGCTGAAGAGTGGTGAAGATTTCTGCATTCCTACTGGGGAAAGCAAGAATACCCGTGATAGGGTAGAAAGACAGTTGTTTACATCTGCAAATCAGATCATTTACCCGCCTATGTCAGAAACTAGGAAAACTGAGTGGGGATAAGGAATGATGGCAAAAGAGTCAGTGTCTTAGAGTGTTATAACTAGTTTTTTCTTGTCTTCAGTAGAGTCCTACAGGAAACTAATGTGAATAATCATAGCCGAGTGATCTGGAAGAAGAGAGAAAAGAACATATGGCCTTGCTAATCAGAGCCCTATCACTTGTTTTTAACAAATCAAGATGACTGAGACTTGTAGTACTTGAAAATCCAATAATAGAACTGGATCCCTCCTTCTCTTTGATTTAGTGAGAAGTTAGGCAAGAATAAAAAGTATGACATGAACTGTTAGAACATGTGAGAACCATGAACTCCCCAGTGCTATTTAAGGACATCCTATGTTATAAGTGAGCCTTTAGGTATCCCATTTCTCTACTATCATGGTCTAGGTAGCTACAGAAATATTCTTATTAGGAATACTAAAGAGCTAGATAAAATATTATAGAATGATAACAAAACCGCAGCTAAACAAACTAAGAAAAGTAGGAAAAAAAAACCTCCAGAGGTTAAAAATGTAAAAAAAAAAGAATGAAAAAGTTTGATTAGGACAAAGCCAGTCTGTGCACCTAGAGCAGCGGTTCTCATCCTTCCTAAGGCCGCACCCCTTTACTACAGCTCCTCATGTTGTGGTGACCCCAACCATAAAACTATTTTCATAACTATAGTTACTGTTATGAATCGTAATGTAAATATCTGATATGCAGGATGTATTAAGGCAACCTTGTGAAAGGGTCGTTTGACCCCCAAAGGGGTTGCAACCCACAGGTTGAGAAATGCTGACCTAGAGCATCAGAATGGGGGTTATCATTTTCATTTCACAGCTACACTTCAAGGAGACAGAATCTTGGGCTCCCTGTATAAAAAGTCAAAGGTCTCCACATAAACAAGGAGTACCTGACAGTGAAGTATACTCTTGGACAGAGTAAATGGCCTAAAAAACTGGATACTAAGAAAGAAATATAAGAAGAATATTTTAAGGATAGAGAGTTTACAATGACTTTTAAAAAAATACTTCACTTAAAAATAGAGGTCTGGGCAGTGCCTGTAAGGAGTAGGACACCAGCCCCATATGCTGGAGGTGGTGGGTTCAGACCCAGCCCTGAACAAAAAAAAAGAAAAAAAATTAGAGGTCTAAAGATGCAAAATTTTAGACAAGCCATTTTCACGCAGAAGAGGAATTAAAATAAGAAGAAAAGGAAACTCAGACAATACAGAGAGAATAAAACAAAATGACTGATGTTTTAATCCTTGAAAATATTTAAAAACCTAATTCCAGATATAATAATTAAATAAAATAATTTAAAATTAAAGTTTATTTTACCTCCTATGCACAGAGCAAACAAGTTTTAAACATCAGATCCAAATATCCGTCTAACATTATTAAAGAAGAATAAAGGAAAACAAACCATGTAAGTATCTATGACTAAAGAAACGAACAAACGAAAGCCTCTAAAAAATTTACCGGAACTTAGAGAAGAATATTTCAATACAAAGAGTTTATGCAGGGATAAGCAGATGAAAGAAAATAGATTTGCACAAATGTATATTATTCTGAAATATTGGAAAACTGGAAACAAATTGAAGATTCCTATAATTTCCAGGGAGAAAACACTCTTACACATATTCATATATATTAAATTTTTTATTTCCTATGAATGATACTTAAAGCCAAGGAAATATTCTTTAATCCCCAAAAGTTCAGAGTGAAAATCATTTCAACTCTCATAATCTGTACCATTCTAAATATAAATGAAGTGGAATCATAAAATAAATACCCTTTTGCATAAAATTTCTTACACTGTTTACCTTCCATAATTTTCTTCTGAGGAAAAAATGAAGTAAATGGCCTAAAAAACTGGGTACTAAGAAATAAAAAGAAAGGTACAGGTTTCAAAGCAGGCTAGAACCAACCACTCCACCATGGGAATGTTCAGAATGATATCCCCAAGAAGTCTCTAAGACAATGAAATTGATCTACATTGCCACAACAATAAAAATATTAGCTATCAACCTAACAACATTGTTATTATGACAGTTGAAGAGGATGGGTGGGGGATGAGCAGGAGTCTTAGAAATGTCTGTGATTTTGCATGAATGTATTGTCTAAAAATTAAGACCAATGATATGATTATGTGTGAAAAATGAACACATCTACAGATAAGTCATTAGAAATTTTATTAGAACTAGCAAATGTTTTATATAAGACATTTCATTAAAAGTTCATTATATGTCTATAACCATAGGCAAAATGACGTTTAAAGAAAGACATAGACCACAATTACAGTAATATTATAATTTATCAGGAATAGATGTACTAAGAGATGACAAGTAAAGGTAATAATGTCCCACAATTAAAAGGAGAGAGAAGTATAGAGAAAGGTTGCTTGTGAGCAGATGTATTAAGTATCGAGCACTTGTAAGATTATCAATTTTCCTTTCCAAATTTTTCCTTTGGTTTGTTCTGAACTTCACATCAAGAGCAAAAGACACAGGGGTCAACTATAGGCCGTGTTTGGTGGACAAGAATTAATGCCTATGTAAGGTAGTTTTCCTCTTATTCATAGCTTATTGAATCTAATTTGATTATACATTCAGGAACATTCTAATATCTGTAATATTAGAAAATACATTAAATATTTAAGATATTTAATATCTATTACAGAGATCCAGCGTTCTTCATATTTTTAAGTTGTCATCTCTACACCCAGATTCTAACATCACTATAGAAATTAAAATCATAAAGATGTAACAAAGGGCTCTAATAACCTTGGACAGCAATTGATATGTAACATTTCCGGTCAGTTTTCTGTCCTCTTGGCCTAGTCAGATGCATTATATAGATGTTCATCAAGCATCTTGAACAACTTCTCTGGATTGGTAGCGTCTTCCTAGAAACAATTCCTAACCACAGAAGAGAAAATTAGTTGCTGATAGTCAATGCTTATTCCTGCCAAAGCTGTTTGTGTCACAACCATAGATTGGCCAGATTTTGCTAAGCTACATTTAGTGCATCATATAACAGGGGGTTTAGGAACAGATGTTTATTTAGTGATTACCTAGTACATTAAAAGCTGTGGTTTAGCTTCTGTGGCTCTGCTCTGGGCTGTGGGTCAAGTCCTTATCTTTTCCATATACTTTCTGATTCTGTATTTGGTGATGAAAGAGCTTCTATCCGACAGGCACACAGAGAAATAAGGTCAAATCAAACTATACAAAAATATTTGAAGCTTCTGCTGGAGGAACCAGGCCTTTTCCCATTTCATTGGCCAAGGCGAAGCATGCATACAAGTCCAACGTTAAATGGAATTATAGGCTATAAATGGAGTCTTACCAGAGAGAAAGCAGGAAAAGAAGTGGTAGCTACAGCCACCACAACTGTTGTGGGGGAGCAAGCAGTTAGAATAGAGAAAATGTGCCTGTCCATGGCGTAAACTTTCTACTCCAGTATAGAACCTATTTTTTTGTGTAAAAATATTCATTAATTAGTAGCAGTAAGACTAGAAGACTACATAAATAAACCTGAATATATGCATATTAAGAGAATACGAAAAGCAGCAAATTGAATGTATATGGCCTAATTTCATTGTTAAAAGCTGAGTGTACAGCCGCCAGGGCAGGGTGTCTATCTGGGCTCAGCAGCAGCCTGTCTGACCGGCAGGTGCCGTCGTACCAGGAGTCGCCTCTACTGCCACCTGGAGGTCAAACACTTGGCAGCAGCCATGGACCACTGCCAGTAGAGAATTGATGCCGCTATGGGGGAACCTTAACTGGAGCTGTCCATGGTTTAAGGGAAGACACAGAGCCTCCTGTCTCAAGAGTTAATGCCAACCTATTTCTGCTTATACTGCAGTCCAGAAGAAGTCAAGGTTAAGTTATGCAGTTCGCTTCTAGGCCGAATAGGACACAAGTTCCCTGACCTCCATTCTGGGGAAAAGATGGAAGAAGAGGAAAAGTTTGCAAAATAGAGGAAATGCAACCTACAGTGGACACTAAAACTAAAAAAGGAGGGGAGGGCACGTGGACTGAAATCTTTCCATTTCCAGCAGACAGAAATTTTTAACAAAATTTTTTCATCAGTCTCCAATAAAGTCTCTTTCCCGTTCTTGTTTCAAGCACGATAATGTACCAAATAATTTAAAGAGCAAATCATCTATAGACAGTACACTGGAAAGGGAAAGAATTATATGTGTGTGGATTCCATGTGGACTGATGAGTAAATGTAGCTTCCAATTTTGAATTCTTTCTCCAGTTCATTCTGAGTTTTGTCATCTTAAAAGAATACGTTGAATAGCTTCGTAACTACTCAAGGGTATTTCTCGTGAGTGAGCTGACTTATTCAGGCTCACTTTTCTCTTAGTACACTTTCTATCATTTTGGGAAATCAAGAAGAAACAATAGTACTTCTCAAAAAATGCCAGTGTGAGCACATTTTCTTTAGAAGAGGACTAATTATCTGGGAGTTATTTCTTTAAAGCTTTTGACAATGAGTCACTTCTGATATATTTTCTATTCCCTTTGATACATTAGCTCTGCTTTCCATTTACTTGAAGGTGTGAATTTAGAATTTTCCATTGCCATGCTCTTCATTAATAAAGGTAGAGGTTAGTTATTTGTGTTTTTTTTTAAATGTCCTAGCTTGAGGATTTTTCTTAACATGGATTGATTTGAGCAGTTCAATATACAATGCTCTTCCTCTTGAGAGGGAGGTACCTAGAAGGTACCAAAGGAAAGCCATAGAGAATGTGGTGTTAAGCTGTACATTTAAACATTAAAAACATGCTCTTGGAAAGAAGTTTTTCAAAATTAAAATATATAGCTGACCACAAAGTAGTATGTTATGGAAGATCACGTGTAGTATACAATCAGAACAACAAATTCAAGGATTTATACAGTATATGTATTATGATAAATTACTCTTGATAGAAGAAAGGAAGAAGGGAATGGGAGACACATAGCCAAATTCCAGATAAGGTTTTTCTTGTCATTTTCCACAAACATTTACTTTAGCAGTTTTCTTTGTAGTTTAAATGTCAGTTTCGAATATAGTATGATATAGATGACATAACATATACTAAAAACGATGACCTTGAGAATACTCAAGATAAGAAATGGACAACTTCAAAACTTTGAAATTGAACTTACATCAAACTGTACCTTATCTCTGACTTAACCTCTGGCCACCACACTCAGGTATTCAAACCCTCCAAGTCATTTTCCATAAAGTCCTTTTTGTACCAATAAGATGCCTGAATTTTTTTTTAAAGTGTAATTTTTAATGCCATTATTTGTAGACATTATCAAGAAGTGCATTAATAAATGCCTAGATAACTATGCAAATATAAATACAGTATATATGCATATATGTGTGTGTATGCATAGACATGTTTATGTTTATACAGAGAGACAGAGAGGGAATGATAGAGCATGGGAGGGATAAGGTGTACTTTGAATGATGATACAGTTACAAGTGCAGATAGCTCCAAATAGCTCAGAGTACTTGTAGAGGTCATTGATAACTAAATGAATAACTCTACAAAGCTGTGACTAGAAGGACAAAAAATGTCAAGTAGCAATAGAGAAGAACAATGAATTAATTCTGCCTTTGGTGTGGTGTGCAGAGGTCAGATAATACTTCAGGAAGTGTTAAGAGGTTAAGTTAAAGTTAAAGTTAAGTTAAAGTTTTACAGAGGTCATTAAATCTGTTTTAGGTATAGATGATAATATGATGAAAGGGATATGACATTATATAATTGTCCATATTAATCAATATATAACCTGTACTACCAAACAGTATATATTAAGTCAAGATAGAAATATCTGATTTTCTGGTAACCTCTTTATATGCAGCCAGGACCAGGAGCCATTACCTTTGATAACTACAGTTCTTGGAGTCCCAGTGTAAAATTTAACACAACAGAAAAATTAATTTCTGCAGCATCTTAGAAAACAGCAATGATGACATGACTTTTAGGTCACATTCAGGCCTGGAGAAATAAATGAAAATGTTTTAAATCTCTCTATTCATTGGCTTTTCCTCTTTGCTGCCATTTTATCCATTCTTAGGAATTCACAACGGACCAACCGTTTTTTAGAATTCCTGACACCTTTAATATTTATTAATGTACGAAGAAGGGCAGAGATATTATATTTTATATATCAGTGAGATATATTCCTATCAGAAGAATGTAGAAATAACTGAGAAACTTTACTGCACTTGTGCAAGAAACAGCTTTGACCCAACTATGTGACCACTCAAGGTTATTGGGCTTCAAGAACATAATTATGAAGAACTGAGGGAGGGGTAGGTGGTTTTTCTCATAATCACAATTCTCTTTTAATACTAAATCTCTCTAATCCAATACAGATCCCTCTCATCTTTATTGTGTTTAACAACACAGCAGCATTGAACTGATTCTTCACTAGCTAACAAAGGTTTACAATTTTAAGACAAAAGTTACTGTGGAACTTTATAAGAAATGCACAGTGACTAAATTCTCAATAAATTGACATTACTGCTTATAAAAATTTATATGTTACAACATTCTGCCCCAAATTTAATTTATAAAATAAAAAAACTTAAATATTTAATGATAGTTTTAATTTGTCATTCTTACAATGGAAATAATAGATAAAAGTTATTCATATTCAGGAAGCTCTTTTATTAGAATTCTTTTTTGTTAAAATGAGGATTCAAGAATGTTCATTCTGTATAATAGGGAACTTACTGTAGATGTGGTGAACAAATTCATTCTAAGACACTTCATGGTCCACACCATTTTCAGGAGATACAGGACTAAAAACATCTATTATATCATTAAATACAAAAATAAAATACCCTAGGGATATTCAAAAATTGAATCCTGAAGAAGGGCTATTTTAATTTGCCACTGTTATTTCCCTTACTCTTTGCTTATTGAAATAAGTAATGTTATTGGCCTCTGATCATGAATAAAAGAAAAAATGCACTCACTCTATCCTCGAACTCACCATACTTGTTCATACCAAGACCACATTCAATACAAGATATTGGTAACCTGCCTCACAAGTTTTTGACTCTTTTTGCTTTCTTGTTTTTCCTTAATACATGAAATATCTTTTTCTGTTCATGCAAACTGGCATTTTTCTCTTGTTCATACTTGTTCAAACTGTGACTCTTTTCCAGTACCCCATTGTTGGAGAAATATTTTTAATTTCAGGTCAGTTTAATATAATCAAAATGTTGGAGAAATATTTTTAATTTCAGATCAATTTAATACAATAAAAATGTTGAGGATCTTGTTATACATTTCGGATTTCGGATTTATCTAGAAGTATTATTAGTATAAAATTAATCCTCAAAATAATTATATACACAAACTCTTTGAAGTATTTTATTCAAATGCAGTTGTAGAATAGGACATATTTCGAGGCTGAGAGTGACTAAGACAACCATTTATTTATTGGATAAAGTATTGGGGTGATTAAAGTTAATCAGATAACTCTTTTCCTCTTGATAATTTACCAGGGAGACATATTATTAACAATAATGGCACAATATTTCCAAATGGGCTTTTTTACCAAGTTTAAAGGGAATATAGAAGAAAGTGAGTTTTTATAGGGAAGTACTTCAAAGAAGATACAATAGATATTGGCAAGGAATTTTAATATAACTTAGTATATTTTCCTGTGACACAGGAAGAGTTTTAGAAATAAAAATAAATAACATTGCTTACTTTTTCTCAGCTTTTTAGTGATAGTTCACACTTATAATTGAGACCAGGTATTAGAAGTCTTAAAAACCACAGAAGTCTATAGAAACAGGGGTAATGAAGGAAAATGAAAATATGCAACTTTCTATTTATTCTATAAGTGGAAATACTGGCATGAGCTGGAGAGTAAGTGGAATCCAGGAATCTAGCTTATCATGTAAAATGTTCTTTTTCATTTGTTTGTTCATTTGGTATAATTATTCCTGACAAACAAATCTCTCCATAGGCTACCTACACTGTCACCCATTTTAGACACTGCTAGAGATTTCAAACTGTACAATAATTCAACTCCTTCCCACTTCCTGAGTCTTTATCAAGCATGGAGACTAGTAAATGTATGTTGGTAAGATCAAGAAAAGAGTAATGCTTTTTTCCTTGTTTTATTTTGATTGATTTATGAAAAAGACTCACATTATCAATATTTTTATAAATTTGCCCACTATTTTGTTGTTGAATGGGATTTTTATCTCTGAGCAATTCTTAGACAAATCTTGTCCCATTAGCACTTCTATAACTATAGCATAAATCAATCCCAGTCCAATAGTATAGGGAATTGGATGATCTGTATTTCAAATGTTTTGCACTTTCTTATTAATAAAATTATAGCATTTCACAAGTATTGTTTGACGATTTACAGGCTCATAGAAAAAGTTACACAATTTTCAGTATTATTATGGAGGAATGAAGTATATTATCCTTTTGGAACGTCTACATTCTGAAAATCAAAGACTGTCTGTAGTTCTCAGGTTGAGTTGAGCCACTTAAGAATAATCAAATGTCTTTAAATCTCTATAAAGAAGAGCTGATTGACTTGGCTTCATTTTAAGGATTGACTAAAGGTTTACAAAGCCAGAACTGAGCACCAATATATAGTTTGGATGTTAAAGTAGTTCTTTCTTTCTTTTCCCTCACATTACAAAAAAAGGAGAAAAAAATCCATTTGGCTGGTCAAGGATTTTCCATTTCAGAGGTAATTTGTTCTTTCAGGACTATCAGTAATCTGACATGCCGTAATAGCCACCTTTACCTTGACTCAGCAGTCTCATTCTGTAGACTGTTCACATGAATTTTACCTCGCAGGACAAAGTGTTTCAGGTATTTAGTGGGAGGCAATTTATTTTCTTGGTTGTTAACTATTATTTTGAGTTACTATTCAACATCTCTAACGGTGATTACACTTTCTAACGTAAATTTTTTGTATTCCTCTAATAACATCTTAAACTTTTGAAAAAGGTGAATTGGTGATTAAAGCTGCAGTTTATAAAGAAGCTTTTTAAAATTTTAATTTGCCACTAATTGTTTTTATGGTTGAAATTTACATAAATGTTTCTGGTATTAAATTGTGAGTCTTTTCACAGAATCTTGACACTCATTAAATATTCTTTTAAAAAATACATCCTCATCAGATAATTGTACATTATAGCATTTTGTTGTCTGGCTTAGGGATGGTTCTAAAGCAACAGAAATCCATAGATGAATTTCTTTACAATCTTTACATAACAAGATTATTTCATAACAATCTTTACCTCTCTAACATTTTGTGGTCTCTTGGAATATATTCCTAATTCTTGCCAATCTGCTTCATTGTGTACCTACGGAATTTTCAAATATTTTATTCTCTTATCTTAGTATGGGCTGCTATAACAAATTACTCTAGACTGAATAACATTGCTGTAGACTCTACACAGCAAACATTTATTTCTCACAGCTCTGTAGGGTGGGACATCCAAGTTCCGGGTGTTAGCAGATGCAGTGTCTAGTTAGTGGTCATTTCTGACTTGCAGAGAGAAGTGCATTTTTCTCCCATTCCCACCTGGCTGAGACATCAGATCTCTTGTGTCTCTTTTCATAAGAGGAGCAATCCCATCATGAGGGCTCCACTCTCAGGACTTAATTACCTCCAAATGCCCCATCTCAAACACCATTGTGTAGAGGATTAGGGGGGTTTCTTTGTTTTGAAATAGATTTTATTTTTTCCCCCGAACAGTTTTAGATTTATAGGAAAACTGAGCCCGAGGTATAGAGATTTCCCTGATAGCTATATCCTTACACAGCCTCCTCCATTAAAAACATTGTTCCAACTTACGAATCTACATTGAAACCGCATAACCACCAAGTCCATACTTCACGTTAGGGTTCATTCTTTGTGTTGAACACTCTGTGGGTTTAGCCAAATGCAAAGTATTCACTACGATAGTGTCATACAGCTGTGGTCCCCATTCCTTCCGCTGCAGACTGGTACTGATCCGACCCTGTTAAGAACTGGGCCACACAGAGCAGGTGAGCAGTGGGAGAACCAGCGAAGTTTGCATTTATAGCTAGTCCCCATCACTGGCATCACTGCCTGAGCTCCACTTGCAGTCAGCTCAGCAGTGGCCTTAGAGTTCTCACAGGAGTTCAAACGGCTCCCGTAAACTGCACGTGTGAGAGATCTAGACTGCCCGCTCTGTATGACAATCTAAATGTCTGATGAACTGAGATGGAGCTGAGGCAGTGCTGGCCATGTGCTTGCAGGAAAACGAGCCCAGGGCTGGGCTGCCAGTGCTTCTGCGTTACAGTGAGCTGTATAATTATTTCACATGTAACTGAAGACATAGGATAGATTACACTATAACATTAATAGTAATAAAGTGCACCAAAAATGTTATGTGCTTGAATCATCCCCAAACCATCCTCACTACCTTCCATCTATGGAAAAATTGTCTCCCATGAAACCTGTTATTGGTGCCAAAAAGGCTGGGGACGGCTGTCATACAGACTAGTTCCACTGCCTTAAAAATCTTCTGTGCTCTCCTTCTTCTCCCCGGCTTCCCTCAACCGCTGGAAATCACCGATCTTTTAACAGACTCTATCGATTTGTCCCAGTATGCCATTTAAGTTTCCGTAGCATGGTAACTCATTCATTTTTTTTTTTCAGTTTTTGACGCAGCCAGGTTTGAACCCACCACCTCTGGTATATCCACCACTTCCCTACTCCTTTGAGCTGAAGGTGCCACCCATTTATTCCTTCTTAACACTGAATTATATATCATTTTCTGGTTGTGCTACATTTTATTTAACCATTCACCTACTAAAGGGCATATTGTCCATCTGTGTTTTGGCAATTATGACTAAAGCTGATATAAACATCTATGGGCAGGATGTTGTGTGGGGTTCAAGTGTCCATTTCTTTGGGTAAATGCCAAGTGAACATGATTGCTGGATCAACGATAATAGTGGGTTTAGGGTTTTTTTGTAGATTAAGGTTTTAGATATGAACTTGGTATAGACAAAAACATTCACTCATGCGTAGTACCTGGTAAAAGTTTTATTCACCCTGTATTTGTGCTTCTGGTTATATATATATATGTACATATATATATAGTTTTTTTTTTTCAAGTTAAAGTGCTGCTCTTGAACATTATGTCACTTCTGTTGGGTGCCATTCAGCACTTTTTATTTCTTCTGTTAGCCTATAGACAGTATTCCTTAGAGGCATGTAAAATAACAAAAATTCTTGTTTTACAACAATATTTGACAATGAATCCTTTGTTTTGCAAAGCACTTTTCCCAGAGGCAGATAAAATGGATTTATTGAATATTTATTTTAGGTCTATGGGAGTCTTAAATAAAATGTGAATTCATTGCATAGCATCAGAGGCAAAATAGAGCTACATTTTCAGTGTGTTTCTAACACAACAAAGAGTACTTACATCAAATTACATGAAATTGACATTTCTGCATGTGGAAATAGAATTTAAATAGTTTGAAAATTCAGCATTAGGTTTATAAATACAAAAATAGAGCCAAGCAGTGTGATGCTAAATGAACATGTGATGTTAATTTTAGAATAACTTAATCTGATTTCTTGCATAAAAATGACACAAATATAAATTCATAAGTATATAATGTTCATCTAAATTATATCTGAGACAACTAAAACATTATTTACATTTCAACTGTTGGCTTGGCGCCTGTGGCTCAATCGGCTAAGGCGCCAGCCACGTACACCTAGGATGGCGGGTTCGAATCCCCAGCCCGGGCCCGCCAAACAACAATGATTGCTGCAACCAAAAAATGGCCGGGCGTTGTGGTGGGCGCCTGTGGTCCCAGCTACTTGGGAGGCGGAGGCAGGAGACTCCTCGCTTGAGCCCAGGAGTTGGAGGTTGCTATGAGCTGTGATGCCATGGCACTCTACCCAGGGGGACAGCTTGAGGCTCCGTCTCAAAAAAAAATAAAAAATAAATAAATAAATTTCAACTGTTTGGAGTTTAAATAATCCCATAATTTAAAAAGAATTCAAGTTTTAATAGAGATCTATTTTTCTTCTAATTTTGTATACTAAATGGCTATATTGCTTCACCTTCTTACAACTACCAAGTAGAATTTGAAATTTGTTACATGTGGGTCAACTAGTGTCATGTTGGTTGAAATATATCAAGTTTTTATAACTAAATTTGTAGATTCAACCACAGAATATGCACTTTCATGTTGACTCACTGGAAATGTAAACCTAGTGTATGTGTGTGTGTGTGTGTACATGTTCCTCTTAAAACAGAAGATAAATTATGCAGCCAAAGTTCACTGAACACTTCTACAGAGACATTTAAAAGGAATTTTTAAGTTCACTGTATCCAAAGGAGGGATATTTTTCTTACACATCAACAATATGTTGGACAGTCTGATTTTATTATTGGAGAAAGACAATTATCCACTCATATATTACAGCCAAAGGCTCATAAGTCATCAAAACACCTCCTTGGTAATCGTTTTTACTTCTTACCAATTCTCATTTATGCATTCACAGATCACTATGCTTTCTCAACTAGCATCCTTAACTATCTATATTCCACCACTTGAAGTGTACAAATCTTAATATTGTTTTTTAATTAATACATACATCTGTTTTTTTCCACGTCCTATGAAGTTATTAAACCAGAAAATTTCATCATGTAACTTTGTTCACTTTTCAGAGGAAACAACTATAGTGACATCTACCTATCTATCAATCAATCTAACAATCAATCATCAATATTTTACTTCCTCTACAAATTTATATAAATGGAATCTTATATAACATACTCTTTGGAGATTGTTTTTTTTTTTTTTGGCTGAGAAACATATCTACAAATTTGTTCATATTATATCATTTATCAGTCCTTTTTATTCTTTATTATTGAGTCGTGTACCATTTTGTGAATATGCCCAGGTGTATCCTTTCATTCTCCTACAGAGGATTTTTTAGTTATTTTTATCTTAAATAAAATGATTATTTTCATCGCTCTTAGTTAAGTACATACACATTCCATCACTAGGTCAAAGTATATGGACATTATTCACTGTATAAAGAACTTACAAAATATTTACCAAAGTGCTTGTATAATTTTACATTCCCATTAGCAATCTATGAAAAGTTCTGTTTTTTTATATACTCTATAACATTTAATGAATATTTCTAATTTTTAGAATTCTAAGCTCTATAGAGTGCTAAACAATATGATGTGAATTTCACTACCAGACATCAGACTATACTATAAATCCATAGTGATTAAAACAGCATGGTTTGGGCACAAAAACAGAGAGGGAGATGTATGGAACAGAATAGAGAACCAAGAGATGAACCCAGATACTTACCATTACCTGATCTTTGATAAGCCACTTAAAAACATTGAGTGGGGAAAAGATTCCCTATTTAATAAATGATGCTGGACTAACTGGCTGGCGACTTGCAGAAGACTGAAACTGGACCCACACCTGTCACCACTAACTAAGATAGACTCTCACTGGATTAAAGATTAAAATTTAAAACATGAAAATATAAAAATACTAGAAGAAAGTGTAGGGAAAACTTTTGAAGAAATTGGCCTGGGCGGATTTTTTATGAGGAGGACCCCCTGGGCAATTGAAGCAACATCATCAAAAATACAGTACTGGGACCTCAACAAATTAAAAAGCTTCTGCACAGCAAAGAACACAGTAAGTAAAGCAAGTAGACAACCCTCAGAATGGGAGAAGATATTTGCTGGTTATGTCTCTGACAAAGGTTTAATAACCAGAATCCACAGATAACATATTAGCAAGAAGAGAACAAGCGATCGCCTCTCAGGGTAGGCAAGGGACTTGAAGAGAAACTTCTCTAAAGAAGACAGGTGCATGGCCTACAGATATATGAAAAAATGTTCATCATCCTTAATCATCAAAGAAATGCAAATTAAAACTACTTTGAGATATCATCTAACACCAATAAGATTAGCCTATACCGCAAAATCTCAAAATCACAGATGCTGGAGTGGTTGTGGAAAAGGGAACACTTCTACACTGCTGGTGGGATTGCAAATTAATACATCTCTTTTGGAAAGTCATCTGGAGAACACTCTGAGAACTAAAAATAGACCTGCCATTTGATCCTATAATTCCTCTGCTAGGTATATATCCAGAAGACCAAAAAACACACTACAATAAAGACATTTGTACCAGAATGTTCATTGCAGCCCAATTCATAATTGCTAGGTCATGGAAGAAGCCCAAGTGCCCTTCAATCCATGAATGGATCAATAAATTGTGGTATATGTACACCATGGAATACTATGCAGCCATAAAGAAAGATGGAAACTTTACCTCCTTCATGTTTACATGGATGGAGCTGGAGAATATTCTTCTAAGCAAAGTATATCAAGAATGGAAAAAGTGTCCAATGTACTCAACCATATTATGAAACTAATCGATAGCTATTGTAGGAAAACTATAACCCAATTTTAGCCCAAGAATATGGGGAAAGAGGAAAGGGAGGGGAGGCGAGGGGGGAAGATGAGTAGAGGAAGGGTGATTGGTGGGATCACGCCTATGATTTATCCTACAAGGGTACATGTGAATCTTACTAAATGTGGAATTTAAATGTCTTAACACAACAACTAAGAAAATGACATGAAGGCTATGTTAACCAGTTGGATGAAAGTATTCCAAATTGTATATAGTAACAACCTGCTGTACCCCATGATAGTATTAATGTACACAGCTATGATTTAATAAAAAAATTTAAAAAATAATATAATGTGAATTTGCAATTCTCCATCAACTAATGATTTTATCATTTATTAGATCATTTATCTATGTTAAGTACAGAATACATTTTGTCTTTTTTATTTGTTTTGTTTGTTTGAGATAGAGCCTCAAGCTGTCAGTCTGGGTAGAGTGCCACAGCATCACAGCTCACAGCAATTTCCAACTTCTGGGCTCAAGTGATTCTCTTGCCTCAGCCTCCCAAGTAGCTGGGACTACAGGCACCCGCCACAATGCCTGGCTATTTTTTGGTTGTAGTCGTCATTGTAGCTTGGCAGGCCCAGGCTGGATTCTGACTTGCCAGTTCTGGTGTATGTGGCTGGTGCCTTAGCTGCTTGAGCTATAGGTACCACACCTGTCTTTTTGTTTTTATGAGTTAATATTCTGGTAGCAGGTATTTTTCAAATATGTAATTTTGAAATCCTGTATGTTCTTCCTGTCTGGTATGTCTCAATTTAGTTTTTTAAAATTCAATTGAAATTTTAATTGATATTTAATGAATGTACTTATCCCATGGAGTAATTAGTGATGTATCAATAAATACAATGTATAGTAATCTCATTAAGATCATTACCATACCCATAATTTTAGACATTTACCATTTCTTTGTGCTGGAAACATCAATACCCTCTTTCTAGATATTTGAAACTATATAACATGTTGGTGTTCACTATGGTCATCCTGCAGGCTTACAGATCCCTGGGATTTATCCCTCTTCTCTGGCCTAAATGTTGTATCATTTAATAAATTTCTCTCTTTAGCTCTCTGTTAATTCTTTTAAACAAATTTCCAACTATAATCACATTTTCAAATAAATGAATTGTACTCTATTTCATTTTTCTTCTTTTCTATATTTTATATTATATAATTCATTATTATAATTTTGGATTTTATAACTTATGCCTAGGTTTTTAAGATGAAACTTAGATAATTTATGTTAGGCCTTTATGAATACAATTTTTTTTCAAAGTATTGCTTGACTTTTGCCTTTTTAACTTTAATCTATTATTTTATTTAGAATTTAGACTAAACTACTTTTTTAATTTCCATTTTGACATTTTTGTTAATAAAAGAATTGTAAGTGTACATATATAAAATTATAATGTTTTCAACATTTGTATATATTTCCCAACCATTTATATATATAGAAATATATGTATATATACACATGTATATGTGTGCATATATTTATGTATGTATATACAGATACATATATACATTTATAATTGTGTATTTCCAAAATTAAATTTTATAGAGTTGTTTTTGAATTCCAAAATGATCAATGTGGTCAAGGTGCATAACTTGCATTATCTGAAAATATAAATTATATTAGGAAATTGGTACAATAGTAGGATCGGTCTGATGCATTGAATATAACATCAATGTCTATTCTTCTGTTGCATTTAAAAGTCAATTAGATCAAGTTGTTTGATGGTTCAAGAATTCTGTGATTTTTCCTGATTTTCTGTCTATAAACTTCAATAAATTTTTGGATGGAGGCATTGTAATCTGTGGTTATGAATTTCAATTTCTCAATTTCTTTTTGCAGTTAATTTGTTTCATGTTTTTGAAGTTCTGTTATTGATTGTGTAAAAATAAAATCCTCTTGATAAATTAATCTCTTAATATGAAATGGTCCTCTTTTATCAGTAAATATTATTTGCTCTGAAATTCACTTTATCACTTCTTTCACCTTTACATTTGCTATTATTTTTCTTTTCCTACAAGAAATTTCCTTAAGAGTTCTCATTGTGTAAGTATACTGCTAATGATTTTTCCAGAATTTTAAAATATCTGAAAATGTCATTTTTTTCATGCTTGCAACATATGATTGCTGGGTATAAATGTCTATTTTTTTCTTTTTAGTACTTTATATAAGATATAATGCTTCAGTTTCTTCTTATTCACTTGTTTCCATATGACTTTTTATAGTAATTCTTACCTGTTTTCCCCTGAACATAATGTGTCTTAAATGTCCTGACTGTTTTTAAGGATTTCTCCCTGTAGTGGGTTTTGAGTAATTTGAATATGATGATCTTAGCATTGTTTTATTTTTGTTGGTTTTATTTAGGTTCATTTAGCTTCTTGAATCTATGGGTTCAAGTTTTCATAAAGTATTTAATATGTTTGGCCATAATTTGTACAAATATAATTTCTCCTTTCTCATCTCTTGTTGGGATTCTAATTATTTTATTAACTGAGACTGCTTAAAGTTCTTGCTATATCAAGTTTTTTCATTTTTTTTGTTTGTTTTGTTTGTTTTTTTGTTTTTGGTCTCTGATTCATTTAGATAGTTTCTAGCTCTGCCTCAAGTTATCTCTCACTGATTGTTTTGTTTTTCTCCCATGTTTTAACTGTTGTTAACCTCATTCATTGTATATTTCATCTTAACCATTGTACTTTTTTCTCAATTTTAAATTTAATATTTATCTACTTATGGCTTCCATATATTTATTTAATAGGAATGTGATTTCCTTAATTTTCTTGAATATATGTACATGAGACTGTTTTAGTGTTTTTATTGATTCTAGTAACTGTGTCATATCTGCATATGTTTATATTGTTTTTTTACTCCTATTATGGGTTACTTTTTTCTATTTTTTTGTATGCCTTATAATTTTTATTTGGATGTCACATTTTGTGTGTTTTAATTTGTGAACTAGATATTCTTTTATCTTGTATATATTCTTGCATTTATCTTAGCAGAATTAAATTACTGAGGAACAATGTGACTTTTTTAAAGCTTTAAGTTTTTTTTTTTTATAGGAATATATCAGCCTTTAGGTTTATTTTGCCTAACTACTGAAATAATGTTCATTTGTTTATTCTATTCCCTACATTGTGTGATTTGTGTTTTTCGTTTTTCCTAAGCTGCATGGTGAGTACATGAATTGATCTGCCCTGTGTGAATATCAAGATTTTTTTTTTTTTTTTGCTTCTTTTTCATTCTGGCGACTTCCCTCAACCTCCCCCCAGCCCTTGGTAGTATCACCAAGATCATCAGCATATCCATAATTTCTCATGTGTGCAGTGGTCAATACTTAGCTCAACATTTTGGGGAAGTGACTTGCAGATCTCCAGATCTCTCTCTTCACGTAGCTCTCTTTCTTCCTCAGAAGCTTCCTCTTCTTTTGTTCTTTTATTCCTGAATTTTAGCTACCTTGATCTTCAAGAAAACTCAGCTTTGTTGTTTCAACTCCAGACTTCCAGAATTTCCCTGAATTCCTTGTCTGTGCTATAGCTAGAAAACTCTACAGATAGTGAGACAGACCAACTGTAGGATTTATTTCATATGTCTCCCTGCCTCAGGGAACATTCTCATCTATTTGTTCGTTTGTTTATTCATTCATTTTCAGTTTTCTAATGCATAAATGCTGGATTTTTTGTTTTTATTTTTGCTTATTTCTTTTCATTGTCTATAACAAGAGACCACATGGCTTATAGAAGACCACTATTTTCTATTTTCAAAGGATTATTTTGCCTAAATAAAGTCTTCTGCTTCGATGTATATTTCTATTTCTCTCTGCTTAAATTGTATATGAAAACAGCACAATGTACCCCATGTTTGCATTAATGTATACAGATATCAATTAATTAAAAATAATAATAATAAAAAAAGACTACAAAAAAATAGAAGTGCAATTTCATTGTCTTTTTGTTTCTATTCTTTCTGATGAGTCAAATATCATGTAGTTAATCTGAATATAATATGCGAAATTTTTCCTGAGAGAATTTACCATTTCTTTAACTGTAGGAACTTTCCTTTGATATTTACTTAGTGGAACAAAAGATACCGCTTTCCTTGCAATCTTTGGAAGCACAGATTTTTCTCTTGCTATTCCAAAGGCTTTGCTACTCGCAGTGCTAAAAATCCACCCTTCACAGATCAAAAGACTGTTACTCAAGGACTAGTGATTCCACACTTTACAGGTCCTCTCGTGGAACTGTTACTCATGGTCCAAAAGGTACCACCCTTCACAATTCCTCCATAGCAGAGTTTTTCCTTCTTTTAAGCTGCTTTTCCAGCGAAATTTTTGCTAATTGATTCCAGACTCTTTTATTTTTTTTCAAATGGAGTTTCCTAGCACAAAGGTGGTTTAACTTTTACTTTTCCCTCCCTTTGTTCTCACCTCTCATAATCTCCCAAGGCTTCACTTTCTTGCAAGTGCCTCTTTCCCCTTTGGGCTGTGTCCATTCTCCTTAGCTGGACCCAGTTATAGTACACAGACGCTGATGAGAGGTCGGTTACCCCTTCACCACACAGGATAACCAAATATTCCACAAACATATTTAATCTAATTATTCTCCATTGCCATCTATTGATCTGGTTTAATTTCGCCAGTTTTATGCTGAGGCACCACAGGTCTAACCAAGCTGGCAGAGTGCTCCTATGGCGTAGAACTGAATTATACTGTTTTTCTGAGAATAGTTTGAAGTGGGAAATATTAAAGAAACTGTTTTAACTTTCATTTACCAGTGGGTCCTGATTTGGGACTAGCTTCCCACATTTATGGCATTTGATGTTAACTGGGGGATTTACCCTCTGATAATTCTCATTATCCGCCATGTGAAGAAATCACTGAACAAGATAATTTTGACAAGTGAAAATATATATCACTCTTTTTTTTTCTGGTGGGAAGCAATAACAATAATAATTTGTGACTCCCAATGCTGAATGGTACTAACACAATTGTATTGGTTAAAATTTAATGACTCTTGTTTCATTTTTGAGGGGCATCACATGAGCGGCCTGGCACTGAGTTTATGAAAAATACGTTCCTGAGTTTGTATGCCTGTGAGAGGAGGGTTGGAAAGGAGGCCTGTGTATGCACATTGGCTACCATTAGCTGCATTGTGGATTTAATTCATATATGTGGCTCAGCGCCTGTGGCTCAATTGGCTAAGGCGCCAGCCACGTACACCTAAGGTGGCGGGTTCGAATTCCCAGCTGGGGCCTGCCAAACAAACAATGACAGCTCCAACCAAAAAATGGCCGGGCGTTGTGGCGGGCACCTGTGGTCCCAGCTACTTGGGAGGCTGAGGCAGGAGACTTGCTTGAGCCCAGGAGTTGGAGGTTGATGTGAGCTATGATGCCATGGCACTCTGCCCAGGGGGATAGCTTGAGGATCCGTCTCAAAAAAAAAAAAATAATAATAAAGTTTTTATCCACCTAGAATTCTTTTTTATTTAAAAAAATGTTTACAGCTTTATTGAATATTATTGGCCATAAGAGTTAAAGCGTACACTTTAAGTTTTGACTCGTATACATAGACACATTGAAGTCATCGCCATAATCAAGATAATGAACATATTTATGGCCCCAGAGTTTCCTAGTACATTTTGTGTTACCTTACCCCAATCCCTTGGCTTCCCATCCCCCTACTCTACCCCATACATAGACACGTTGAAGTCATTGCCATAATCAAGATAATGAATATATTTATGGCCCCAGAGTTTCCTAGTACATTTTACCTTAATCCCAATCCCTTGGTTTCCCATCCCCCTACTTCATCCCAACTAGGGATTTACTCTATCACTATAAATTAGTTTGTGTTTTCAAACATTTATTTATTATTAATTTTTAGAGATAGGTTCTCTGTCACTCAGACTAGAGTTCAGTGGCATGCTCATAGCTCACTATAATCTCCAACTCTCAGGCTCAAGTGATCCTCTTGGCTCAACCTCATTAATAACTACAACTATAGGGGTAAGCCGGGCAGAGCCTGTGGCTCAGTGAATAGGGTGCCAGGCCCATATACCGAGGGTGGTGGGTTCAAACCCAGCCCTGCCAAACTTCAAAAAAAAAAAAGAAAGAAAGAAAAGAAAAAGGGGTAAGCCACCATGCCTGGCTGATTTTTTTTTTTTTTAATTTATTTTTGTAGAGACAGGCTCTTAGCATGTTTTCCAGGCTGGTCTTGAACTCTTGGGCTCAAGTAATTCTCTCTCACCTCAGCCTTCCAAAGTGCTGTGATTATAGGCATGAGCTACTATGCCTGATCACAAACATTTTATAAAAATAGAACTATGCAGGCTCAGCGTCCGTAGCACAGCGGTTATGGCGCCGGCTGCACACCAAGGCTGGTGAGTTTAAACCCAGCCTGGGCCAGTTAAGCAACAATGACAGCTGCAACAAAAAAAAAATAGCCAGGTGTTGGGAGGTTGAGGCAAGAGAATCACTTGAGCCCAACAGTTTGAAGTTGCTGTGAGCTGTGATGCCACGGCACTCTACCAAGAATTGCATAGTAAGAGTCCGTCTCAAAAAAAAAAAAAATAGAACCATACAGTATATAACTTCTTTGAGCTTATCTCTGTTGCTGCATGTATCAGGTCACTCCTACTAGGTACAGTGGCTCATGCCTATAATCCTAGCACTCTTGAGAGGCCAAGGTGGGTAGATTGCCTGAGCTCACAGGTTCCAGACCAGCCTGAGCCAGAGCAAGAGCAAGATCCCATCTCTAAAAAAGACATAGACAGCGTTGTGACAGGCACCTGTAGTCCCAGCTACTTGGGAGGCTAAGGCAGGAGAATTACTTAAGCCCAAGAGTTGGAAGTTGCTGTGAGCTGTGACGCCATGGCACTCTAACAGGGGTGACAAAGTGAGACTCTTTATCAAAAAAAAGTTACTCCTTTTTGTTGTTGATCAGTAGTCTATTGTATGAATATACCACAGTCTGCTTATCCATTCACCTACTGATGGATGTTTGGTCATTTCTAGCTTTTGGCTATTGCCCAAAATACTGCTAGAAACATTTATATCTAAGTCTTTTTTTTTTTTTTTTTAATCTCTTTTTTTTTGGAGACGGAGCCTCAAGCTATCCCCCTGGGTAGAGTGCCATGGCATCACAGGTCATAGCAACCTCCAACTCCTGGGCTCAAGCGAGTCTCCCGCCTCCACCTCCGCCTCCCAAGTAGCTGGGACCACAGGCGCCCGCTACAACGCCCGGCCATTTTTTTGGTTGCAGCCGTCATTGTTGTTTGGCCGGCCCGGGTTGAGGATTGGAACCCGCCACCTTAGGTGTACGTGGCTGGCGCCTTAGCCGATTGAGCCACAGGCGCCGAGCCAATATCTAAGTCTTTTAGGAATATATGATTTCATGTTTTAGGGGTAGAGTGTCTGACTCATGTGATAGGTGTCTTGTGCCATAAGTGATTGTATATTACACAGTTCCACCTGCTGGAGATAAGCTTTGAGAACTTTCCACGTATTTTCTGAGAACTGTGCATTAGACAGAATAGGGTCTTTACCTTATAAATCCCTATTTCTTGGACTGCCATACTCATCTCTATGTAGGGTAAAGATGGGTGCTAGAAATGCTAAGGATGGTATCACACATCAGTAACTTGTCTATTCTCTCCTTTAGCTGAATACTACCACCATCTCCAATGCTACAGCCAATAGCAGCATTCGGCCTGTCTTTGGGGGGACAATCTGCCGCTCCCCTGTGTCTCGACTTCCTCCTTCTGGCAGCAAGGTTGGTATGCTCCCTATGTAAGTGCATCCCTACACACTACCCTGGGCTGGGTATCCAAAGGCATCACCAACTTGTAATAGTTTCTAAGGTCCCTGGATTCAGTTATCAGTGACATGTTGAGAATTGACAGGTATATCCTTGCTAATCAGTAGATAATGATCAGAAAAACTAATGAGCAAAAAGAATATAGTAACACTCTGGGCCCCAGTGGTACTGTGGGAAGCACAAGGGTGTGTCGAAGAAATAGAAGGTCAGTGGCAATCTCTGTAGGTGTGGTTCCAAGCCCAGTCTTCAGCTGGTAGTGAGCCAGCTGATGGAACCCTGTATCTGGGTTCCATCCCATGACTGTTATCATGACTCTGATCCACTAGTAAACAGCTGGGTGCTTAGAAGAAAAGACATGGGAAATACAGGCTAAAATATCTTCAGTCTTTAAAATATTTTATTGGCAGGGCATGTTGGCTCATGCCTGTAATCCTGTAATCCTAACACTCTGGGAGGCTGAGGCAGGACGATCTCTTGAGCCCAGAAGTTTGAGGTTGCTGTGAGCTAGGCTGAGCCCACAGCACTCTAGCCTGGGACAACCGAGTGAAACTTTAAAAAAAAATATATTAGGCCATGCTTAAGATAGGTGTTTTGTCAATCATTAAGCAGTCATATATTTTTTTAAACAAAAGCATAGGGTTACAGACACATGAATAATGTAAAGATGGCATTAGCCCTTGACCACTGGTGGTTTATTATATGTGTACATTGTAGGGATGACACATGGCTCTGTTTTTCTCTCCCTTTGCAGCCAGTTGCCACTTCCACCTGTTCAGGGAAGAAAACACCCCGTGCCGGAAGGCATGGAGCCGAAAAGGAAAACCTGGAGCTCAATGGCAGTATCCTGAGCGGTGGGTACCCTGACTCGACCCCCCTCCAGCGCAACTTCAGCATTAATTCTGTTGCCAGCACCTATTCTGAGTTTGCGGTAATTTACCTTTCTAATATCTACCAGTCTCTGGGGGAGCACACAGTTGGGGCAGAGTAGATATCTTCCCAAGGGCACCCAGGCTTTTAGGCAGGACAGTCACCTCAGAGGCTGAGAATCCCTTTCCTGACTTGACCATGGTGGGAGTGGGGATGGTTTAGGGTGGGGGTGCAGAAAAGAAGTTGGGAGCAGCATCTAGACATTTAACCTGGATCATTCCCTGGCTGTAGGAGGTGACCCCACTAATCACTGCCCTGGTGCTCTCTTGATGGAGATCTTGGTAATTGTCTTAATTCTTTGTTCTTAGAAGGAACCATCCCTCTCTGACAGTGCTACTGTTGAACTTCAGGTCTGTGTATGGAAACACCTGTATGTCCCATGTCCTTTTCTTAAACTGATCTGCTGTCTTCATTCCCATCTGGGCATAGGGCTACACTAACCAATAATCTCAGCTATATTATCATAGAATCTTTTTTACAAAGAAAACAATTTCTGTCCTCAGCTCCAATTAAAAAAGATCTGGTTTACATTCCAGCAGATTTACTAACCTGCTGACTAATGGGAAAACTTGTCCAGACTTGAATTGGATTCTCAGCCCCACCAAAAGTAAGGCACAGTATTTTAAAATTATGTTTTACGATAGAATATCTTCACTCTCCTAGCTGAAGTCAAATGCCTGTGATGTGCTGGAAAGAACAAGAGGCCCCATCATGTGGGGCAGGGAGCCCCAGCTGTGTGCCCCTCAATGAGGTCCTTGGCCTGTGTGCTGATTAGTTCCTGGAGTACATGCTTGACTAACCTCTCAGGGCTGACTTGCCAGCTCGCCATCTAAGTGGCCATGCTTATTTCCTTACCTTTGTCTATGTACTACAGCATCTGGAGGCACTGGAAGGAAGTGCTGTGACCAGAATGCTCCTTACCTCCTGGTAGACTGCCCTGTGTGTGTCTCTCTCTCTCTACCACAATTCCTTCTACTTACAGTCTTCATTTCCACTCATGTTGTCTCTTCTCTCACTATCTTACAGTGAGCTGTGAGCTGTCCCTCCCTCACCCTTGGGGATGCCAAGCTAAAGCCTACGCTGCCTCCTCTCCTACTGTCACAGGGAAAGAGAGTAGGCTCGGTGCCTGTATCTCAATGGCTGAGGCACCAGCCACATACACCAGAGCTGGTGGGTTCGAACCCAGCCTGGGCCTGCCAAACAACAATGACAACTACAACCAAAAAATAGCCGGGTGTTGTGGCAGGCACCTGTAGTCCCAGCTACTTAGGAGACTGAGGCAAGAGAATCACTTAAGCCCAAGAGTTTGAGGTTGCTGTGAGCTATGATGCCATAGCACTCTACCTAGGTGGCAGCTTGAGATTCTGTCTCAAAAAAAAAAAAAAAAAAAGAGTTTACTTAGAAAGGCTTTTTCAATTCTTCAGTAAAAATTGTTTTTTTCTTTTCTATTTTTTATTCTTTATTTTCCTTTTTAATTTTTTTTTTAAATTTATTTCAGAATATTATGAGGGTACAAACCTTCTGGTTATATAAAGTGCTTTTATAGCATTTGGGTCAAAGTTATAAGTGGGCCCATCACCCAGATAATATGCACTGTACCTGTTCCATGTGAATTTACTCATCCTCTCCTCTCCCCCAACCTTGATTTCTGATAAGTATAATTTCTGTATGTGCACATAAGTGGTGATCAATTAGTTCCAATTTAATAGTGAGTGCATGTGGTATATGTTTTCCCATTCTTGTAATACTTCACTTAGAAGAATGGTCTCCAGTTCCATCCAAGTAAATACAAGAGGTTATTAGTTCACCAATTTTTTGGTGCTATGATGCCACAGTACTCTACCCAGGGCAATCCTTGGTAGAGTTTCAAAAAAAAAAAAAGTTTTCTTGCAATGGAAAAATCCAATGTCATTGAATACGTGTGCCCAAATCTCTCCAGAGATTTGGTCGAGTAGTTCTCCATGGTATACATACATGTGTACCGCATTTTGTTAATCCACTCATGTATTGATGAGCACTTGGATTGTTTCCATATCTTTGTAGTAATAACTATTAAAAAATTACACGCCATACCTACTCAGGCTTCAGAACACACCAGACAAATAAAATAATCTGTCTAACTAAAACCAAGAAGTTACTTCAAACCAACGAATATTATAGTCCAACTTGAAACTATTTTAAACCTGTCTCTCTACCCTCACCCCCTGCACCTGGCATCATCTTTCTGTACCCTAAATCACTAATGCTTATGTGCCAAGTACTTCTATAATGTTATGTCCAGTTACCTTTCTAGGGAAATTCAAAGATTTCTATGGAAGTAAAAAAAATATATACTAGCTAAGAGGGACAGATACATATAATTAACTCATACCTTTCGAAATGTTTAGCATCTAAAAAAAAATAGTGAACAGGAAACAACCCTAAATTCAAAATGGTAAGAGATTTGGGCACAGGTATTCAATGACATTGGATTTTTCCATTGCAAGAAAAGTTTTTTTTTCTTTGAAACTCTACCAAGGATTGCCCTGGGTAGAGTACTATGGCATCATAGCTCACAGCAACCTCAAACTCTTGGGTGAAGCGATCCTCTTGCCTACTCTCAAGTAGCTGAGACTACAGGAATCCACCACAATGCCTGGCTACTTTTTAAGATATGGGATCTCACTCTTGCTCAGGCTGGTCTTGAACTCATGAGCTCAAGTAATACACCCACCTCAGCCTCCGAGACTGCTGGGATTACAAGCATGAGCCACCACATCCGGCTGTAAGAAAACTTTCAGATTCCAAACTGGTTTCAGTTACAAAATTCTAAATAATTTAATTTATATTTTTATCAATCAAATGGTTGATTTTTGGCAAGATACCCAAGTTCTCAGTAAGCATGAACTAGACCAGGCAATTACACTTGCTTTTTAAAAAGGCACATCTTACAAACCCTTAAATTGACAATTGATTTCAATTGCTTCTTAGGGGAGAACATGGGTTGGTGGTCTATATTAGTTCTTTTCCTATAGCTTTTCACACACATACAAATGATGCTACCATTCAATTCCACAAATGTACACACATTTATATCTGAAATGACCAAGATGTAGTATTATGTACTTTAGTAATTATAAAAATACCAATATCACACAGTAGTGTGAGAGACAAAGATCTATAATAAAACAGGGCATATTAATAGAGGGCCAGCTAGCTCACAAATGTATACCACAGGTCACAGAGCAGGCAGGGGAGCTAAAACCAACCTGATACTATGGAAAAGAATGCATAGTACATGTCCCCAAGGCACACTCAAAAGAAAGGATGAGTAAACAAAGATAGGTTAAGCAAAAGAGGATGGGTCGAAGTAGAAATCTTTTAAAATAAAATGACTTATCACTAACACTAATAAGTTTTAAGAAGGGCCAGACCTAGTGGCTTACACCTGTTATCCTAGCACTCTGGGAGGCAGAGGTGTGTGGATTGCTTGAGCTCAAGAGTTTCAGATGGCTTGAGCAAGAGCAAGACCCCATCTCTACTAAAAATAGAAAAACCAGCCAAGCATTGCTGTGGATGTTTGTAGTCCCAGCTACTCAGGAGGCTGAGACAAGAGGAACACTTGAGCCCAGGAGTTTGAAGTTGCTATGTGCTATGATGCCACAGCACTCTACCCAGGGCAACGGAGTAAGACTCTGTCTAAAAACAAAAACAAAAACAAAAAAAAACAAAACTAATAAATTTTAAGAACGTTTAAGGTGCCACAAGTACTTTAATCACATGTATTTATTTCCATCCTTACATCAAACAGTGGGATAGCTACAGTATTACTACTGGTTTCAATAAGCAGGAGCTTTTCAATTATGCCTGAGATACATTGGAATTAATAGAAAATCACATTTCAATTAAAATAATTGCAGCACATCCATTCAAATGAGCAATCCCCATTCAAACGAACAAGGGACCCATGATGTAGTTTCTCTACATTAGATGCCACCACAGTGTCCTAAGGACTGCTAGGTGAGCTTTGTTGTATGCAAGCTCTGAAATAAAGAATCACCACATGCTCCAGAGCCTCTGAACAATGTGCTATTGGTTAAAATAAATGTAGCTCTTCACAGGCTTAGTTTTTCATTCAAGCCTGCGTGTGCCTCCTCAGATAAAGCTGTATAGGTGAATGCATAACTTGACACACAGCAGTCAGGTTCAATTTCATCCCACAGAAGACTCAGGGGCCTATACTGAGTTTATGGTAGACTGGGGTTGGGCAGTGAGAAGCCACAGATTCAATATCACACCATCTCATTATCAATCTCTGTAGTACAGAATTCTTATACATGTTAGGGCTTATCCAATTAATATTTATGAAGGGGAATGGGAATAGCTGCTAGGTAACATAAGTGATTCAACTTTAAAACAAAAAATCTCATTTTTTTCAAACATCCAAATCAATTTAAAATTATCTCAAGATTACAATAACTCATCTGTATGAATCAAGATTTTCTTGATATTGAACTACCCAAATCTAAACCAGAAATATCTTGGATGATGAAACTGATATAAAACTGTAACACTTATTCATAATCCTGATTTCAGTATTCTTAGTTCATAAACACAGGCATGGAGAATCCTCAAAGAACTCAAATTAGACCTCCCATTTGATCCTGCAATCCCATCACTATGCATCTACCCAAAAGAAAAAAAAATCATTTTATCATAAGGACAATTGCACTAGACTGTTTGTCACAGCTCATTTACAACTGCCCAAATGTGGAAACAACTTAAATGCCCACCAACCCAGAATGGATTAACAAACTGTGGTATATGTATACCATGGAATACTATTCAGCCATTAAAAAAGATGGAGACTTTACATCTTTTATATTAACCAGGATAGAGTTGGAACATGTTCTTCTTAGTGAAGTATCACAAGAATGGAGAAGCAAGAATCCAATTCTAATATGAAGCCCTTAGATGATCTAATACATACCCTCATAAGATGAAAACTCAAATCAATTCAATGTGGGGGACAGGGGAACAAGGAAGTGGGAAGAGGGAAGGAGCGAAGAGGATGTGGGGTTGTGATATATGGCATACCTCTTGGTGGTGGGACACAATTATAAGAGGGAATTTACCTAACAAATGCAATCAGGTTCATTATACCCTCAATGAACCTGAAACAATAAAAAAAAAAAAGGTTATATACAATAAAACAGTGCTCGGAGGCTCAGAGCCTGTAGCTCAGTGGCTAGGGTTCTAGCCACATACGCAGGAGTTGGCGGGTTTGAACCCAGCCTGGGCCTGCCAAACAACATGGATAACTACAACCAAAAAATAGCAGGGTGTTGTGGCAGGCGTCTGTAGTCTCAGCTCCTTGGAGGCTGAGGCAAGAGAATCGCTTAAGCCCAAGAGTTTGAGGCTGCTGTGAGCTGTGATGCCACAGCACTCTACCAAGGGCAACAAAGTAAGACTCTGTCTCAAAAAAACCCCCAAAAAACAAAAAAAAAAACACTGCTTGGATCAGTTTCATATATTGGGGTTATACACAAGATTTTTTGTTTTTTTAAAAGAGAGTCTTTGGCTTCAAGTAAAACCCAGCATTAGACCCTGTTGTCTGTTTCTTAAGGATTCTGAGTCTCTTTTGTTGCTACTCCAGCTTTTCATACACTGGTCCTTTGAGTTTGTATGCTTTTTCATACGTATTCCTCCTTTCAACCGAGGTGTTTTAATTAATTCATTCATTTATTTTGGGGCAGAGTTGGAACAGGAGAGGTACAGGAAATGTGGGAGGAGGGGATCACAAATATACCATACAGACCATTTTCCCAGTCAACACGAACAAAGATGAAACACATTTCAGTCTGGAAAATAAGCAAGTCAACGAGACGTGATTTCATAGGGAGCATATTAAGGCTATGCTAGAGTGGTTTCCTGCTCCAGAAGTTTTGCAACTTCATTTTATTTGGGGCCTCTGGAGCCAAAGGAACTTCATTTGGTTAGGAGATTGAAATTTGTCTTTACATCTTTTCCATCTATCATTTGTTTGCACAGTCTCTTTACTTCACCCACCCCCAGAGCCTTAGGTTGTGTAATACTTGGGCACTTAAAGAAAAGGGGCTGCATCCCTTAGGAATGTGCTGAACAGCTGCAAACCTCCTCAAACGCTAATCCCTAAAAAGCAGACAAAATATCCAGGAGTATTTTTCTTACTTAAAAAAATTTTCAGGAGGAAGAGCAAGAAAACATCATACTGTACTTAAGAGGGAATGACTCCGGAGTCAAAAGACAGGAGACCCAGAGAGTCACAAGCTGCCTGTGCATCTGCAGAAGAGATTATCACTATAAATGCACTGAAAGAGATAAATCTGCACAGCTGAATCATTAGCTTCGAAGGCATCAGCCCAGGTTTTCTCCCTCAACTTAGACTAATTATGGCTGTCCAAAACACTTAGTAACAAAGGCTCAGAGGGATTTCTCTAAAACATCTAGGGTAAAGAGCCAAGTCCGTAAAGTGACTTGGCCTCTACATTATACATCCTTTGTCCATATTGCCTCTGTGTCATTTCAATCGTCTCATCTATGGAATGGACACATGCCCCGTCAGTGTACCTCTTCCTCCCTAAAGATCTTCAAAGCATGGCTGTAAAATCCCGGAAGCTCTCCTGGCCTAAGGTCCCATTTAATTAATAACTGCTATGTTCTCAGCTCTGCAGATGAAGGGAATGCTTGGCATGAGGTCGCTCCTGTAGTCAGGTGTGTTTCCTTTTGGGCCAACCGTCTCTTGACTTGCCCACTTCTCAGAGCTATTATGTGGATCAAATGAGATGATGGATGCAAAAGAACTATGCCAGCAGCAAAGCACTATACAAATGTGAGGAAATATTATTACTTTTATTTCCAAACAAACTAAGACTCAGCTTTCATCAATTTCCAACATGCTCCTCACCCGGCCCTGGGCCAGGGCCAAGATCGCAGCCTGCTGAAAATGCACAGCCCTCAGAAAATAATGATTGGGATAAGACAGCAGCAACAGGCAATTAACAAAGCAGCTGTAAGTCTCTGGGAAGACGTGAGGGAGATACCAACGGGAGAGCAGAATTTAATCTTCCTCTGTCCTTTCCCTAAGGGACGAAGTAGAATGATCAGTCCTGTGCTTCACACTAGGAACTATGTGCTGAGGTTGACAGGAAGGAATTCAAAAGGAACCCAGATTGCCAGAATCCTGGATGCTTCAGTAACTTCCACTAAGCCCCCACCCCCGTCTTAGAATTCCTATCAGATCCGCCAGTCTATATAGAGAGATGGCAAATATCAACACATCTAGAAAGAATATCACTTCTCACTGTTAAAAATAGACATGTCTGTGATGACAGACAAAACCCCAAATGAGTTAAATACATCATTCAGTATATGTTACTGAGCTTCCAACTATGAGGATAAAAATAAGTAAATAAATAAATAAAGGCACACGCATAATAAAAAGGATCATTTAGTGATGGTTGAACAGGGAACTAGTGACAAGGAGGAGGCTGAATTTTCAACCTAAATTCCCTCCTGGCACCTTGATTAAAATGAAATGAATTGGGGCAGCCAAAGAGATTATTTTATTCAGATGAGTGTTATTAGCCTTTCTGGCTTATTTTCTCTATTATGCATTTTGCTGATGCTGACAGAAGCAGCAGGCTGGATAGAGAGGCAAAGCTGAACCGGATTTATGGTCTGACAGTACCATGCATAAAATCAGACCCTTGCTGACCCAGATAAGCCAGAGGATGGATTGGATTTTCTGGGGAAGGTGTTAAAAGAAGGAGGGGGGAACAATCACCAATGTGGGAACTGACTTGAAAGACTCTGCCTGTAACGGTGTGACCCAGTAGTACAGTGGCAGCCTGGAGGTACCTTTCAAAGACAGATGGGCGGGCACGCTTCTCTGGTTTACACAGCTCTGGCTTCAGCTTTGCCAGCAATGAGATCAGAGCAGGAGAGTTCAGAGACAGAAAGAGAAAACTGCCAAAGGCAAAAATAATGTATTCTATGTATGGAGAAATGAACTTTCAAATTTTCAGGGACAAGTTAGTACCACAAATAGTCTTCAGTAGCCTAGACAGATGATTAGAAAGGATTCAAGCAGCGGTGTACCCACCTTACTCAAAATAGTCTAAATTGTCCCCTATAATCAGGTTTGGGGAAAGAGCTATATGGAAATAGGATTCTTGTGGCTTTGGATTAGATCCATGGCGCCCAGCCACACCCTTGGAAGAACGGCATGCCCAAGAACCCGGAATTTCGGAATCTGCTTTGAAGTAGAGAACTGGACTAGCACTGTGTCTGACAACCATTAAGTGCTTAATAAAGATTTTCTGAATGATAATAGGACCAAGGTTCTTCTGTAAGGTCAGAGACTTAGGAATGGCACACACATAGAAGCCATAGAGGACACTAAGTAGAAATTTCTTTATCAGTTTATGTCAAGTGAGAAATTTTGCCTTCCCTTCAACCACTCCCATGGCACTATGTTCACAGCAGACCCGAGACAGCTGGAGGTTCTTCACATCGTTTAACAGTTCCTTGGACCCCATGAGACCAAACATGATGGTCTACACAAGATTTGAGTTTCTACCACCTAGAACCCTTGCCTAGACTTCTGACATCTTATTGTCCAGGCTCCTTCTCTGAGTTCCTGATCTTTTATTTCATCTGTTCATACAACAAATATTAACTGAGCACCTACTATAAAGCCAGACACTATTCTGTGCACTAGGATAAAAGGATCAACATTCTTCTTCTTTTTTTTTTTTTTTATACGGAGCCTCAACTATCCCCCTGGGTAGAGCGCCATGGCATCACAGCTCATAGCAACCTCCAACTCCTGGGCTCAAGCGAGTCTCCTGCCTCCACCTCCCAAGTAGCTGGGACCACAGGCGCCTGCCACAACGCCGGGCCATTTT
>CAUYQV010065018.1:0-27821 GCA_963574575.1 Galagoides demidoff
GCGTTGTGGCGGGCGCCTGTGTTCCCAGCTGCTTGGGAGGCGGAGGCAGGAGACTCGCTTGAGCCCAGGAGTTGGAGGTTGCTATGAGCTGTGATGCCATGGCACTCTACCCAGGGGGATAGCTTGAGGCTCCGTCTCAAAAAAAAAAAAAAACAAAATCTGGCCAAGCACGGTGGCTCATGCCTGCAATCCTAGAACTCTGGGAGGCCAAAGAGGGTGGATGGCTTGAGCTCAGGAGTTTGAAACCAGCCTGAGCAAGAGCGAGCCCCCATCTCTACTAAAAATAGAAAAACTAGCTGGGTATTATGGTGGGCACATGTAGTCCCAGTACTCAGGAGGCTGAAGCAGGAGGATCACTTGAGCCTAGGAGTTTGAGGTTGCTATGAGCAATGATAACCCCATTGGCACTCTACCCCAGGGCGGCAGAGTGAGTCCCCCCCACCAAAAAATTCTTTTTTATTAGGAATGACAATATACTTGTATGTAAGTACATAATATGCAACTAGTTATCTCTACATAATACACAGTGACTTCTAATATTATTGACAAGTCACTGCTCATGGAAAGGTCACTGTAGCTCCTGAATCACCTCTGTTGGACTTACATGCCTTATCACCAAAGTTCTGTAGCTGTTGTATCTGAAATCCCACGTCACCTTTTTGTCCAGTAGTCCTTATCAAGGTGACCATTTCCAAGTCCCAGAAACTTTAATGCCCACGGCAAAGAATGCCCACCCTTTGATCTGGAATTGCTCTAAGTTGAGATTCTAAACAAGAGAGTTCTCACCAACTGCACAGTCCAGGGGGTTTGTATTCACTTAGATGGTCCAAAGGTGCTTCTGCCTGTTGTTTTCAGCTTTTTTTTTTCTTTTCTGCACAAGAAAGGCATCTCTCTGTGTGGCCTTTTTTCTCTTTCTGATTTCATGTCATCACTTTCCATCTTTTTGCATGCCCTGTCTTGAGGTCATGGACACAGATGGATTTTACAGTTTGGGGCTTTTACTTATGCAGTGTCTTAGGTCACTTTCCCTAGAAGCAGAGTCCTGAAACAGGACTCAAGTGCATAATTTGTTGAGAGAATGCCCTCAGAGGAAACAGTGAAGGAAGCTGGATAGACCCCAGAAGGGAGCTGAATAAGAATGTGGTCTTATCTGAAGGGAGCTTCAGCCCGATCTCATGGAAAGCCCTGGAGCATGAATTGTACCACAGAGTTAATCCTACCTTGAAGTAGGGGAACAGTATTTTGTACACATGTCTTATTTAGCAGGTAACACACACCACATTATGAAGGATCCAGTAAAGGAAATTTTGCAGGAGGACAAACAGTATGTTTGTTGTATGTATAAGATGTAGGTTAGATTAGTATGTCTAATATGTGCGACAGATATTTATTGAACATGTACTACTATACAGCAAAGATTGGATGCTGCCCTGGTAAGATCTGATTGGCCATCTGACCTTCCCCAAGCATCATCAGACCCATTCTGCACTTTCTGAAATGTCAACATATTTCACTATGCCAATGGTATCCTTATATACTTTTTGTCTTCATGGGACCATGTAATTCTCTGATTATAGATGTCAGAATCTCAGCTAACAGGTAAGGTGCTGTGATACCTCTGAAAGAGGTTGATTTTGAAAGTTTGAGACCAACACAACTAGGAGGTTTCTAGGTAGGGGCAAAGCTCCATTGGAAGCTCCATTGAGTATCCCATGTGAAGGGTAGTACAGCTTACAAGCATAAAATCACAACAATCCTTCAAAACCTCTAAAGGGAAAGTGTTTAGGAGCCCTCAATCTGGGAGCACAGGGTTATCCCCCTGAGCTGTTGACAAAGCTCCTGGTGGCCTCCACAGACAAGCCCCACAAGTACAGGAAATAACCTTCGTATCAGCTTATGGGACAACACACAGCATTTGGAAGAGTTCATCAATTTAAAGGCAGGGGACTTAAAACTTCCATTAGATGAGCTAGACTCGTGCCCTGTCCCCCAGATTTCTACAAAAGAAGACAAAATTTTCTCCTCTATCTAGACAAGATATCGTGAAAAAAGTAATACTGTTACAGACAAATGGCCTAGGGCGGCGCCTGTGGCTCAAAGGAGTAGGGCACCAGCCCCATAAGCTGGAGGTGGTGGATTCAAACCCAACCCCGGCCAAATAAAACTGCAAAAAAATAAAGGACAAATGGCCTTTCTACATCTGACCATGAAGAGGGACTTCAAATTGGAAGTTCCCAAACGGAAGCCCTCCTTTTGGATAAAAGTTCCCTAGAATTTCCCATAATTGTAGATAACTTCTATCAATTTCCTGTCGCTGCCATAACAAATTATCACAAACTTGGCATCATAAAACTACAGAAATTTAGGTGTCTGTGTATGCAGGAGTCCTGCTAGCCTGGTCCTTGTTCTGTCTGGATATCAGCTTCCTTCGGCAGTGCAGACCAGAGGTACCAGAGGCCAAGGAAATGAGGAGTCAGCTTGCAGGAATTTTGCAAATCTGCGGTTCTTAGCAGGACCCAAGGCTAGAAAAGGAGGAAGAAGAAACTGACCTGATCAGTGCCAGAAGGACTTGCACTCAAAGAGGAATAAGCAGAATAGAAGAAAGGAAGAAAAGAAAAAGAAGGGAAGGAAGGAAAGAAGAGAAGCAGACAGATACAAGGATGAAACACTGTCAAAAAATTGCAGGAAAACCAGAAAATCACAGTGAACCAAAGATTGAGGAAAAGCCCATGAGGAGGAAAAAGCAGAAGGAACTTTTAGAGAAAGTCTGATTCAGTCTCTCCAGGAACTTAAAGAAGACATACACAACTTTTTTTTTTTTTTTTGAGACAGAGCCTCAAACTGTCCCCCTGGGTAGAGTGCAGTGGCATCACAGCTCACAGCAACCTCCAACTCCTGGGCTCAAGCGAGTCTCCTGCCTCAGCCTCCCAAGCAGCTGGGACCACAGGTGCCCGCCACAACGCCCGGCTATTTTTTTTTTTTGGTTGCAGCCATCATTGTTATTTGGTGGGCCCGGGCTGGATTTGGACCCGCCACCTTAGGTGTATGTGGCTGGTGCTTTAGCTGCTTGAGCCACAGGTGCCGAGCCAAGATATACACAACTGGCATTTAAGAAATGAAAGTTTTAAAAATAAAAATAAATACAGCGATGAAGGTGTGTTTAGAGAAAAGGATGAGATAGAGGAGATAAGGAAAGTGAGAAACAGACTGATGCACAGGAAGGTTAATCAAAATATCCTTACCTCTTTTTAGTGTAGTTTGACTTGATTTTTATTTTATCTTATATTAACAGTGCCATATAACTTTCTTCTTATTAGCATTTTCCTAGTATACTTCATCCATCTTTCCATTTTTAACCTGTTGTTGATAATGGTGTTAGATGCACCTCTTGTTACCTGCATCTCTTTGCTTATCATGTTTTGAACCAACCGATAAGTCTCAGCTCTCTTTTAATAGGGGAGCTTTACTTATTTGTAAAAAAGAGGTTCCTGATAGTATATGACATTTTAAAAAATGTACTAAATAATATATAAGTATCATTATTATGATGATTTAGAAACAGGATCTCCAGCTTGTAATCGTAGTACTCTGGGAGGCCGAAGCAAGTAGACTGCCTGAGCTCAGGAGTTCAAGAGGAGCCTGAGCTAGAGGAGACCCTGTCTCTAAAACTAACTGAGCATTGTGGTAGGCGCCTGTAGGCCCAGATACTCGGGAGGCCGAGGCAAGAAGATCACTTGAGGGTGGTACCTGTGGCTCAAAGAAGTAGGGCACCAGCCCCATATGCCACAGGTGGCAAGTTCAAACCCAGCCCCGGCCAAAAACTGCAAAAAAAAAAAAGTTAAAAAGAAGATGGCTCGGCGCCTGTGGCTCAATCGGCTAAGGCGCCAGCCACGTACACCTAAGGTGGCAGGTTCGAATCCCCAGCCCGGGCCTGCCAAACAACAATGATGGCTGCAACCAAAAAATGGCCGGGCATTGTGGTGGGCACCTGTGGTCCCAGCTACTTGGGAGGCGGAGGCGGGAGACTCGCTTGAGCCCAGGAGTTGGAGGTTGCTATGAGCTGTGATGCCATGGCACTCTACCCAGGGGGATAGCTTGAGGCTCCATCTCAAAAAAAAAAAGAAGATGATCACTTGAGCCCAGGGAGTTTGAGATTGCTGTGAACTATGTCACCACAGCACTCTACAGAGGCAGCAAAGTGAGACTCTGTATCAAAAAAAAGATGCGTACATTTGCATATTACATATATGCACATAAAAACTTGTGAGAGATGAAAGACCAAAAGCACAGTCTGTCAGTAAATAATGAATGATTTTCTTCTTTTTCTGCTTATTTGTATTTTCCATGTTCCTAAAATGAATACACACTATTATTGCTAAAAATAATAAAAGTATTATACCAACAACGAAAGTACAGAAATTTATTCTTTCACAGTTCTGGAGACCAGCAGGCTGAAATCCAAGTGTCTGCAGGCCTGCACTACTTGTGAAGACTCTGGGGAAGAATTCTTTGCCTTTTCCAGCTTCTGGGTTTCCTGGGCTTCTTTGGCGTATGGCCACACATACATCTGACTTCTGCCTCTGTATTTACTTCACCTCCTCCTGTGTGTCTGTATTCTCCTGTGTGTGTCTCCTATAAGAACTTTTGTTATTGTATTTTCAGGCCCACCTGGATAATCAAAAGTGATCTCCTATTTCATGATCTCTAGTTAACTGCAATTGCAAAGACCTTTTATCAAAATACGGCAACACTCAGAAGTTTGAAGGATTAGAATATGGACATATCCTGGGGACGTCCACCATTCAGCCCACTCCACACACCACATATGAAGTCAATTCATTTAGTTCATTCCTTTACGAAAACTAGAATTTAGGGCCAGGCACAGTGGCTTATGCCTGTAATCCCAGCACTCTGGGAGGCTGAGGTAGGTGGATTGCCTGAGCTCACAGGCTCAAGACCAGCCTGAGCCAGAGTGAGACCTCGTCCATAAAAATAGCCAGGCATTGTGGTGAGCGCCTGTAATCCTAGCTACTTGGGAGGCTGAAACAAGAGAATCTCTTGAGCCTAAGAGTTTGAGGTTGCTGTGAGCTGTGATGGCACAGTACTCTACTGAGGGTGACAAAGTGAGACTCTGTCTCAAAAAAAAAAAGAAAACTAGGATTTATTGAGTAACTACTATTTTTTTAAATTAATTAATTGTTTTGTTGGGGTTTTTTTGAGACAGAGTCTCACTATATCCCCCTCAGTAGAGTACAATGACATCACAGCTCACAGCAAACTCACTCTTGGGCTTAAGCGATTCTCTTGCCTCAGCCTCCCGAGTAGCTGGGACTACAGACACCCACTACAATACCGGCTATTTTGTTGTTGTTGTTGCAGTTGTCATTGTTGTTTAGCAGGCCCAGGCTGGGTTTGAAACTGCCAGCCTCGATGTATGCAGCCAGCACCCTAACTACTGAGCTATGGGTGCCAAGCCTATTTATTTATTTATTTTCTTGGAGAAAGAGTCTCACTCTGTGCCCTGGGTACAGTGCTATAGCATCATAGCTCATAACAACCTTAAACTCTTAGGCTTGAGCAATCCTTTTGCCTTAGAGGATTGAGCAATCCTCTAAGGGCTTGAGCAATCCTCTTGCCTTTTTTTTTTCTTTGATATAGCATCTCACTCTGTTGCCCTGGGTCTAGTGCTGTGGCATCATCACAGTTCACAGCAACCTCAGACTCTTGGGTTTAAGAGATTCTCTTGCCTCAGCTTCCTGAGTAGCTGGGACGACAGGCACCACATGCCCAACTAGTTTTTTTCTCTCTGTAGTAGAGATGAGGGTCTCACTCTTGCTCATACTGGTCTTGAACTCCTGAGCTCAAGCTATCCACCTGCCAGAGTGCTAGGATTATAGATGTAAGCCATGGTGCCTGGCCAAGCGACTACTATTATGCCAAGAACTGATCTACAGTCTGGAGAGACAGAAGTGAAAATGAATATCAAAATTGTTCTTTTCTTACACCACTAGGATGACTACTATAAAAAAAAAAACAGACAATAACAAGTGTTGTCAAGGATGGGGAGAAATTAGAAACTGTGCTCATTAGTAGGAATATAAAATGGTGTAGCCACCCAGCAAATTGGGAGGCTGAAGCAGGAAGATTGCTTGAACCCAGAAGTTGGAGGCTATGATGAGCTGCACTACTGTACTCCTACACTCCAGCCTGGGAGAAAAAAAAAAAAAAAGGTGCAGCCACTATGAAAAATTGTATGTGGGTTCCTCAAATAGAATTGCCATATGATCTAGATGTGTCACTTCTGGGTTTATTTCCAAAAGATTTAAAAGCAGGATCTTGAAAAGATATTTGCATTCTCATGTTCATTGCAGCATTTATTAACAACAGCCAATTCATACCTGTAATCCCAGCACTCTGGGAGGCCAAGACAGACAGATTGCTTGAGCTCAGGAGTTTCATAATAGCCCAAGCAAGAAAGAGTAAGACCCATCTCTTCTAAAAATAGAAAAATAAGCCAGACATTGTGGCAAGTTCCTGTAGTCCCAGCTACTCAGGAAGCTGAGGCAAGAGAATCTCTTATACCCAAGAGTCTGAGGTTGCTATGAACTGTGATGATGCCACAGCACTAGACCCAGGGCGACAGAGTGAGATGCTATATCAGAGAAAAAAAAAAAAAAGCCAAGAGGTAGAAGCAACTCAGTTGTCCACCACAGATGAATGGAAACAAAATGTAATATAAACATACAATGGGATTTTCTTTTCTTTTCTTTTCTTTTTTTTTTTTGAGACAGAGTCTCATTCTATAGCCCTGGGTGGAGTGCCATGGCATCATTATAGCTCAAACTCTTGGACATGAGCAATCCTCTTGCCGCAGCCTCCTGAGTAGCTTTGGAATACAGGCATCCACCACAATGACTACCTAGTTTTTCTATTTTTAGTAGAGACAGGGTCTTGCTCTTGCTCAGGCTAGTCTCAAACTCCGGAGCTCAGTAATCTACCCTCCTCTGCCTCCCAGAATGCTAGGATTACAGGCATGAGCCACCAGGCCTGGCCAGGATTTTTTAAATTATTTTTTAAAATCCCTGCCTTTATGGAACAACTAACTAGATCCACATTTTTTCTAACTCTTTGCTCAATAAAATATAACATACAGACTGGAAAGTGATCATTCAATACAGTTCAATGAAAGTTCACTAAGTAAATAGTCATATAACCAACTCCCAGATCAAGAAAATATAAAATGTTATCAGAATTCCCCTTGTCCCCTTCCTGTTGCTGCCTCCACAAGGAAATTATTCTCCTGACTTCTTATACCATACATCAGTTTTGCCAGGTTTTTTTTTTAATTGATATAAATGAAATCTTGCAGTATGGATTCTTTTGTTCAGCATTGTACTGGTGAGATTAATCCATGTTGTTGTATATAAGTAGTTAATTTATTTTCATTGCTATATTCTATTGTATAAAAATACATATACCATGATATGACAATTTATTCATTCTACTGCTGATGACATTTGGGCAGGTTCCAGTTTGAGGCTACTGTGAATAATGATGCTGTGAACAGTCTAGGAATCTAATACAGGTCTTTTGGTGAACACACATACACATTTCTGTTTGGTATAGATCAGAGATGTGCTGATAAATTTTTAACAACCAGCTCATTGGTGGTGGGGGGGACGCCCTCTTACCTAGCATTAGTTGATTTCTATGGTGTAAATATTCCTACCATGACCTATTTCAAGTTACCAAGATGATGTCATAGAATGCAGAATCGGGAAGAGAGACATAGGCTCTGCTCTCGCAAGCCGGTGGGAACCAGCTTCAGCACTGTGTACTCCTGGGAGGTCTACCAAGAAACAGATGCCAAAACAGAATTAGACACGCAAGAGATTTATTGGGGGAAACATCTGTGACAGATAAAGGAAAAGGAAGCTGAAAACAGCAAGGAGAGGACTTTCAGAGGACTTTAAAATCCCTGCCTTCATGGAACAACTAACGGGAATAAAACTGACAGTTGTGAAGGAAAAGGGAGCAAAGACTGGTTAACAAGAGCCTCAGACTTTAGTGCAATTCCACTAAAGGCCATCCCAGGCCAGTGGGGAGTCCTGGAGCCAGAGCTGCCAGTGGGAGGAGCAGCATCTCACAGGAACTGCCCACTTTAGCACAATGCTGTGGGGGAGCCCTAGGGCTAGCAACTGGGCTGCCCCTTGGCTACACTTTCCACACCAGGAGATTTGATCCACAGAAAGTTGAGGCTAATAAATTGTTGTAGTTCTAAGCCACTAAATTCAGGGATGGTTTGTTTTGTAGCGATAGATAGCTAAGGCTGGGCTTGGTGGCTCACACCTGTAATCCTAGCACTCTGGGAGACCAAGGTGAGTGGATTGCCCCAGCTCAGGAGTTCAGAGTTCAAGACCAGCCTGAGCCAGAGTAAGACCCCATCTCTTAAAAAAAAAACAAGGGCAAGAGAATTGCTTAAGCCCAAGATCCTGAGGTTACTGTGAGCTATGACATCAAGGTACTCTACACAAGTAAGACTCTGTCTCAAGAAAGAAACAAAAAGATAACTAATATAGGCAACAGGAGTTTGGAAGTCACACTACATATACCCGACACCATAATGGGAGATATTAGACAATATGGCAAACCCATATTTCCTCATTTCCTCCATGCTGACTCCAACAAATAACATTGCCCTGGCATTACCAGAAGCACTATCTCTTTTTGTAGTGCTTGCCCAGGGCCCTGATACAAATTGCTGCTGAGGTTGTGATCAACTCTGCACTGAAGTCCCCATATCGTGTTGCTGCCAAAGCCACTGGCACTGACTTCCATTATCTGAGAAACCATTAGCAGCAGCTAAGTGGTTCTTGCATTCACTTTACTATGACTGTGGCAGGAACACTAAGATGGGGGAAGGGTGACAGATAACCATGTGTACAGAACTAGCTGACCCAAAGCCTGGCCTGTGACTAGAGGCATGGCCCAGATTGCAGTGTTTACCAAGTTAAACAGACTGACACCAGATCAACATATCAAAAATGTCTCAGGGAATAGAGATCGTTTCACCATGAACCCAAGGAAGCCAGGGCCAAGGACATTGATTGTGGGCAAGGTTCAAAGACTATAGAGAGAAGGCGGACCTGGAGGGCATCCATGAGCCAGAGTCCTGGGCTCGAGGCAGCTTTGAAGTTCGTGCCTGTGGCCAAGGTCTAGGTCCCCAGCCATCAGACCCTATCTCCCATATGCATTTCAAGAGAGGCTATACTTTTTTCTCATGTGGAAAGTTCCCACAGAGTTGCCAGGGGCTCAGATTCTGTTTGATTCTGGCAAGGAAGCTTAAACAATTTTATATAATCTTTTCCCAGAAGGCCCTGGGACAAGAGTTCAAGGTTAAAGTGACAATGCGGGACATGAAACAGGTAGGAGTGTAAGAAGGGAGAGACAGGGGAGGGAAAGGTGGTCACTACAGGGTGCAATGCCTAGCGAATTACTACTATGAGCAAGCAGAGCTTAAGTGCATGGGGGCTCTCTGGGAAATGGTATGGAACACAAAGAGACAAGGAGGCTGGAGTATGTGGGGTATTTATATGCCAACTCCAATCAGCCCTTGTTGAGGGCTACTAGGGCTGTAGGGTCCAACACAGAGATTTATATACTGGGTAATCAATCTTTTTTTCTTTTTTCTTTTTTTTTCTGTGTAGGCAACATGGTCTTTATTCCATGGGTGCTGGTGGGATGAAATCAGGAAGGAATTCCACACATGAATTATGGCAGATGGGAATTTAAAGGGTCAGAGGGGCAGGGATTGGTGAATTCATTTTCCTGGGTGGGACATTCATGAGCTCACTCCTTCCTGGGTGAGTCAGTATTATTTGGGTGGGTCAGTACATTCAACCCTATCATCTTGGTCATTTTAGTCTATTATAAGGAGGCAGGGAGATGAGCATGGTGTCACTTTGACTGCTTCCTGTGGGGTGAGGGGCTTCGTGGACTGCCTGTAAAGAAAATGGGAGGAGTATGGGTTGGGGAGGGGGAGTGATGTTTTACAGGAACATTCCTGGGTCTTCAGTCTGAAGTGGCTGGTTGTTTTTCGAGTGACTTCATGGTCAATAAATCAGGAGATAAGGCAAAAGATTACTGGTCTATAACTGAGATCTTTTCTTTCCTTTTCTTTTTTTTTTTCTTTTTTTTTGAGCCTGGGTAGAGTGCCATAGCATCATCACAGATCATGGCAATGTCAAACTCTTGGCTCAATAGATCCTCTTGCCTCAGCCTCCCAAGTGACTTTGGACTACAGATACCCGCCACAATGTTCAGTTAGTTTTTCTGTTTTTAGTAGACATGGGTGTTGCTCTTGAGACATGGCTGGTCTCAAATGCCTGAGCTCAAGCTAAAGCAATACACCACCTTGACCTCCCAAAGTGCAAGGATTTACAAGCATGAGCCGCGGCATCCAACCTTGGGTAATCAATCTTTTATTTGTTTACTGGACATTTGGGTCTCTCTTCTCTGAATTGTACATTCATATTATTTGCCCTTTTTTCTCTTGAGTTTTTTAACTTTTTCTTATTGACTTTTACAAGTTACTTATATACTCAAACACCAATCTTTTCTTTATTATATGTGTGGCCACTTTTCCAGGTTATGGTTCATCTTTTCACTTCTATCATAGTATCATTCAATAAATAGGTTTTTTATAAGGTAGATAAATTTATGTCTGTTTTTTTTTAGTCTATTTGCTTTTTGTGTCTAGTTTAGGAAATCCTTCCCTTTTTAAAAAATTTTTATTTTTTATTAAATCATAGCTGTGTACATTAATGCAATCATGGGGTACAATGTGCTGATTTTATATATGATTTTAAATATTTTCATCAAACTGGTTAACATAGCCTTCACAGCATTTTCTTAGTTATTGTGTTAAGACATTTATATTCGGCTCGGCACCTGTGGCTCAAGTGGCTAAGGCGCCAGTCACATACACCTAAGGTGGTGGGTTCTAATCCAGCCTGGGCCCACCGAACAACAATGACAGCTGCAACCAAAAAATAGCCGGGCGTTGTGGCGGGCGCCTGTGGTCCCAGCTACTTGGGAGGCTGAGGCAGGAGACTCACTTGAGTCCAGGAGTTGAAAATTGCTGTGAGCTGTGATGCCATGGTACTCTACCCAGGGGGATAGCTTGAGGCTATGTCTCAAAAAAAAAGACATTTATATTCTAAACCTAGTAAATTTCACATGTACCCTTATAAGATACACCGTAGGTGTGGTCCCACCAATTACTCTCCCTCCACCAACCTCCTCCCTCCCCTCCCCTCCCTCTTCCCTTCCCCCTTCTTTTTGGGCTACAATTGGGTTATAGCTTTCATAAGAAAGCTATAAATTGGTTTCATATAGTAAGACTGAGTACATTGGATACTTTTTCTTTCATTCTTGAGATACTTTGCTAAGAAGAGTATATTCTAGCTCCATCCATGTAAACATGTAAGAGGTAAAGTCTCCATCTTTCTTTAAGGCTGCATAATATTCTATGGTGTACATATGTCACAATTTATTGATCCATTCATGGGTCGATGGGGACTTGGGTTTCTTCCATGACTTAGCTATTATGAATTGGGCTGCAATAATCCTTCCCTATCTTGAGATACCAAAGATGATAATTTACTAGGCATTTTAAGCTTTTCCTTTTTATAGATAGTCTTCAACCCATCTGGAAATTATTATATAATGATGCAATATAGGAATTCAGTATTCCATTTTTACCACGAAAAATGCCAGACATACATAAAGTAGCAAGAATAGTACAATGAGTGCAATGCTCAGTTTCAATAATAAAGATATTTTAGCAAATTAAAGTAATAATAAATGCCAGGTACAGTAGCTCACACCTGCAATTCTAGCACTCTGGGAGGCCCATGCAAGCAGATTGCTTGAGCTAAGGAGTTCCAGACCAGCCTGAGAAAGAGTATAAAAACAGCCAGGTGTTATGGCAGTTGACTGTAGTCCCAGCTACTTAATAGGCTAAGGCAAGAGGATCACTTGAGCTCAAGAGTTTGAGGTTGCTGTGAGCTATGAACACCATGGCACTCTACCTAGGGCAACATAGCAAGACTCTGTCTCAAAAACTAAACTAAACTAAAATAAAATAAAATAGTAAAGTAAAGTAAAATAGTAATAAATACCTATTATCTCACACAGTTTTTGTGAGTCAATGTTTCAGGAGTGACTTAGATCTGGGAGTTCTTACCCAGGGTCACTTGTGAGGCTGTAGTCAATTTGTTGGCCTGGGCTGTAGTTATCAGTAGCCTTAACTGGGACTAAAGGATTTGGTCCAAGGTGGTCCACACTTAAGGATGATAAGTTGTTGATAGGAGGCACCACTTTCTTGCCATGTTGACCTCTCTGGAGTGTACTTCCCCTAGAGCAAATGATCCAAAGCAGAGCAAAGTGGAAGTTGTAAAGTCTCCTAGGACTTAGTCTTGGGAGACATACAAGATTACTTCCACCACACTGTATTTGTTAGAAGTGAGTCACTAAATCCCAGCACCCTCAAGAAGATAGAAATCAGGCTCCACTTTTTTTTTTTTTTGAGATAGAGTCTCACTTTGTTGCCCTTAGTAGAGTGCTGTGGCATCATAGCTAACAGCAACCTTAAACTCCTAGGCTCAAGCAATCCTCTTGCCTCAGTTTTTTCATTTTTAGTAGAGATAGAGTCTCACTCTTGCTCAGGCTGGTTTTGAACTCCTGAGCTCAAAGAATCCCCCCACTTTGGCCTCCCAGAGTGCTAGGACTACAGCTGTGAGCCACTGCAAATGGCCATGATCCACTTTTTGAAGAGAGGAATGTCAAAAAGTTAGTGATTAGCCAGGTGTGGTGGGTACCTATAGTCCCAGCTACTCAGGAGGCTGAGGCAAGAGAATTGCTTGAGCCCAACATTTGAGGTTGCTGTGAGCTATGACCAAATGAGACTCTGTCTCAAAAAAAAAAAAATGTTAGTGGACTTTTTTACTAATGAAGGGGCTCTTGTCTGTAATCTTAGCACTCTGGGAGGATGAGACAGGAGGATCTCTTGCGCTCATGAGTTTGGGACCAGCCTGAGCTAAGTGAGACCCCATCTCTACTAAAAATAGAAAAATTAGGCTCAGTGCCTATAGCTCAAGCGGCTAGGGCGTCAGCCATGTACACCAGAGCTGGCGGGTTTGAATCCAGCTGGAGACCGCCAAACAACAACTACAACAAAATAGTTGGGCATTGTGGCGGGCGCCTGTAGACCCAGCTACTTGGGAGGCAGAGGCAAGAGAATCACTTAAGCCCAAGAGTTTGAGGTTACTGTGAGCTGTGACACCATGGCACTCCACCAAGGGCGACAGCTTGAGACTCTGTCTCAAAAAAATAAAAATAAAGATAGAAAAATTATCCTGGTGTGGTGATGCTCGCCTATAGTCCCAGCTACTTGGGAGACTGAAGCAGGAAGATTGCTTGAGCCCAGGAGTTTGAGATTGTGGTAGGCTGAGGCCAAGGCAACCAAGACACTGTCTCCAAAAAAAAAAAGTTAGTGGTGCAGTGTCTCACGCCTGTAATCACAGCACTCTGGGAGACCAAGATGGGTGGATCGCCTTAGCTCAAGAGTTCAAGACCAGCCTGAGCTAGAGTGAGACTCTGTCTTTAAAAAATAGCTGGGTGTTGTGGCAGACACCTGGAGCCCCAGCTACTCAGGAGGCTGAGGTAAGAGAATCGCTTAAGCCCAAGAGTTTGAGGTTGCTGTGAGCTATGACACTGAGGCACTGTACTGCGTGCAACAAAGTAAGACTCTGTGTCCAAAATAAAACAGCATATAACATGACTAATCTAGTCTTAGCTGTGCCTCCATCCATTCTCCTTTATCAACTGAATTATTTTGAAGAAAATTCCAGACATTATATTATTTCACGTATAAGTGCTTCAATATGAATTTCTAAAAGATAAGAACTTGTATGACCTTTATACTGTTATCAGACAAAAAAGTTAACAACATCACAACAGTTCCTGAATGTCACCAAAGATCCAGCCAGCATTCCACCTTTCCTGCTTATCTTTTATTTTTTTTTTTTCTGGCAGTTTGTATCATACACTTGAGTGTGTAACTCCAGATCCTCTCAGGCTCACCTGTCTCTTAATTCAGCCTTTGCTGCCTTAATTCAGTCCTGCCCAGGCTCCCACCTGCTTTACCCAAGTATAGCCTGACAGTGCCTCAGGGTTTCTCTTTAATGCTGCAAGCAGTGTGGGATAGTATGGGAATAGGGTTGGCACCCAGGCATGCTTAACTCAGAAGTACCAGGGATTAACACTTAGCACTCTTAGAGGCAAACTTTGACCAATGGGGAATGAGAACCTCCTATAACTGCTTCACCCTTTCATACCCAGATCAACAGTGTTTTTTGTGTTTTTTTTGAGAGAGTTTCACTATGTCACCTTTGGTAGTCTGGGGTGGCATCACAGCTCACAGCAACCTCAAACTCTTGGGCTTAAGCAATTCTCTTGCTTCATCCTCCCAAAAAGCTGGGACTACAGCCACAACACCAGGCTATTTTTTGTTACAGTTGTCACCATTGTTTAGCTGGCCGGGTCTGGACTCGAACCTGCTGGCGCAGTAACCACTGTACTACAGGCCCCGAGACCAGATCAACAGTCTTAAAACACACTACATGCAGCTTCTCAGAAGGTCCTGTGGGATTAAGGAATCACACTTGGGGGGCCAACATGATTATACTTCCTTGTGTTGACTTTCCCTGCTGTCTATCTTTTACTCCTGTTCCCCGAGACTTTTTTTTTTTTGAGACAGTCTCAAGTTATTGCCCTGGGTAGAGTGCTGTGGCATTATAGCTCACAGCAACTTCCAACTTGGGCTCAAGCGATCCTCTTGCCTCAGTTTTTCCATTTTTAGTAGAGACAGGGTCTCGATTTTTGCTTAGGCTAGTGTCAAACCCGTGAGCTCAAGTTGTCCACCCGCCTCGGCCTCCCACCTCTCAGAGTGCTAGGATTACAAGCACCAGCCACCAAGCCCAGCCAGGACTTTACTTCTCAATAAAGGCTTTGAACATATTTGAACCAGCCTTTTCTTTTCTTTTCTTTTCTTTTTTTTTTTTTTTTGAGGCAGGGTCTTGCTCTGTTTCCTGGGCTGTAGCGTACTGGCATCATCATAGCTCATTGCAGCCTACAACTCCCAAGCTCAAAAGAAATTTCTGCCTCAGCCTCCCAAGTAGCTGAGATTATAAGCTCATGCCACCACCCCCAGATAATTTTTTGCAGAGATGGGGGTCTAGCCATGTTGCTCAGGGTGGTCTCAAATACCTAGCTTCAAGCTTCAAGCTATCTGCCTCAGCCTTCCAAAGTGCTAGGGTTACAGGCATGAGCCCCTGTGCCCAGCCCTGCACATAGCCTTTATATCAGATAATGCTCTCTGAAAAACCCAGGCTATCACACAGTGGGTTCTAAACGAGGTCCATACTTTTAGATCTCTCTAACCTATAGGTTCCATGCGGCCTTCTCCCTCCTTTTCCCTTTCAATTATTTGATAAATAAATTGTACTGTTTGTTCTGAGGTGCTTACCACCTTCTAGATTCTGCTGTTCTCTCTTGCTATCGTATTGTTAATCATGGTCCTCTCTTCCCTATATTTCCTAAACTGGTAGTTAGACCTAGAAGGCTATCAATTTTCAGGTTTGAATTTTTGGCGAGAATACTTCATGGGTGTTATTGTGCGCTTCCTATTGTATCACATCAGGAGATTTGTATCTGTTTTTCTTCTCTTTTTGTGCTTTTAAGATAAATCAGTAGGTTGAGGGATAGTCATTCTGATCCCCCCATTATAAACTTCCCCATCAATCTTTTACTTAATGGTTTTAGCAGCCAAGGGTAATCATGTTTTGGAACTGCATTGTCCAATACAATGGCAATTAGCCCCATACCCATATAGTTATTTAAATTAATGAAGATTAAACAAAATTAAAAATTCAGTTCCTCAATTATGCTAGCCACATTTCAAGTGCTAGCTACAGTGGCTACTGTGCGGAGCAATGCAAATATAGCTCATTTCCACTATCACAGGATGTTCTATGAAAGCTGGCCTAGTACCATCGTTCCATTTTAATTCTAGTATTTGTAATCTCTAGTATCTCATTCTCTATACCCATATTAGCTAAAATTATTCTATAGGGAGTAATTTCCCTCAGCAACTATTTTTACTTTGAAATAGTATAGTTCATACGTGAAAAGCATGATACATACTTATTTACCAGTATTCAGAATAATGATGCCCTCCAGTGCTGGCCACAGTGGCTCATACCTGTAATCCAAGTACTCTGGAAGGTGGGTGGATTTCTTGAGTTTGAGATCAGCCTGAGCAAGAGTGAGACCCCACCTCTCCTAAAAAAAAAAAAAAAAAAAAAAAAGAAGAAGAAAAGAAAGAAAAAGAAAAAATATATATATATCCTCTAAAGTTGATCAAAGTATTTCATTGTTTCTGTTTACATATCACTATGAACTCATGAATAACATATTTGATGTCTTTTGGACCATTGCAGTTACTATTCTTTTGATGCTCAAATTGTCCCATACTGTAGGTTGGTTCCTATAGTAATATTGTATAATTATTTTCATTTCTATACAACAAGACATTTTGGGCTCATCTTGTTCATGTTCTGCCTCAGAAGTGAAATCTGACATTTCTTCAAGTAGCTATGGTTCCTTTTAGAGAAAAATGATATTTAGTACAATCTGGGTGCTAGGGATACTCATTTCTGTTGACTTGGTGATTGTTTTTGAGGTTTTTTTGTTTTGGTTTTTAGTATACAGAGATAGAAAATAATTTTTTTAAAAAAGAAAGTACATTTAAAGTTCATATCAATATTCCAAGTTCAAAACTGGGACATCAAAGTTTCACCTCTTCGATTATGTATTTATATAGCTTTTTTCTTGGACTTAGAACCTTGATCCCTAATGTCATCAATACAAATACTTATATTCTTTATCCTGTAATACCTGTAATAATTTTGATTGAGCTGTGCCCATATGTATTAATTGATAAATATCCCAAACATTTCCCCTTATCCTATGATCTTCAAATTCTGTGGATTGTTTTCTGCCTGTGTTTGCTCATTTGGAGGAATTGCTATTCTTTTACCAACCACAGTTTAGTGAACCTGTCAATCAGGAATTGGGGCCCCCTTCTATAGAAGTAAAATAGAATCCCAAGTTATAAAGGAGTTTACAGCCCATGAGTGAACTCTGATCAGTGCAAGATTAGAAACTAGAAGGAACCAGCAACTAATCACCTTTTTTTCTCTCCTTTCAGTGAACCATTCTAAGACATGGTGGGTTTATGTAATTTTTTAAGATGCATGTGTAACTAAACAACCAGCTATGTTTTCTTGGGAAGCTGTGGGCAGCTCAGTAATATGTCATCTTGCATTTGCCTGCCTTCCTTCCCCTTTCCCCTTAATTTTGTTGTCCTAGAATTGTGCCTCCCACTAAGACCCTACTGTGAAAACTTTGCCTCCTGCTCTTTTCTCTAGGGAATCCAGGCAAAGACAATTTCCCAGGATCTTCTCCTTCAGAACAGTGAAGAGCAGTGCTGGGAATTTAAGAACTTAATAAGCACTTCAAGTGAGTCTTATGATCTGGCAAATAGGCATCCTCAGGCCTCAGATCTTGCATCAACAGGAAATGAGCAAAAGCTGCACAGAATTCAAAAGGGGAATCCAACCCAGGAACCTTTAGATGTGGCCCTGAGGACAATGGACAAAGGGAGTCAGCACAGATAGCATCTCAGAGGCAGTGAGACAGACTGACCAAGGAACATTGCTCCGGAGGCCAACAGCGCTTGAGAGTGCTTGAAGTTCCAATCTTGTAGGGAGGTGATATGTGCTGTAAACTGGTGACCACCTTTTGATGTTCTACTTCCTATTCCAAATATGAGTTTCTATTGAGATTCTTCCATGCCCTTTCCAACAATTGGAATTTTTTTTTTTTTTTAGAGTGTTGTTGGACCATGGGAAGCCACATCTGGACCTAAGTTAGAAGAATGCAGCTAGCTCACAACTGCTGGAAACCACCCCCTCACATGTGTGCACACATGTGCGCCCACACACACCACACACACACACACACACACACACATACTCTTTTCCTTCCCACAGCAGACATAGTATGACTTGAGCTTTTTCTGTTTGGGGAGGGGATGTTTCGTTTGGGTGCCCCCAAAGGCATACCCTGAATAAAGAAATCCACTATAGGGCAGCACCTGTGGCTCAAGGGAGTAGGGTGCCAGCCCTATAGGCCAGAGGTGGCGGGTTCAAACCCAACCCCTGCCAAAAACTACAAAAAGAAAAAAAAAAATCCACTGTAATTTATTTGGAAGGTCATGAAAAATACTGGTAGGAGAGTGTGGAAGTGAGGCAGGAAAAGTAAGGCAGCTAATATAAAGTGAATATCAAGCATTGTACAATTGGAGCTTAATCCAATGGGGAACTCTGGAAGCCAGCATAGAACATGTATAATAGTGTTATGCCACCACAAAGAATGAGGGGGCTCGGGTGTTCAGACATAACTCCCATCAGTCATTGGTTGAGAGTAGCTCCTGGGAAGGGATAAACATTAATTCCTCTGCACTTCTGCCTTGCTGTGCAGGTGACCAAGTAGGGAACACTCAGAGAAAGCCCTTAGGCAAAGAAGTGTACATGCTGGCAGCTAGAAGTCAGGCCAGTATGCACTGAAGTGATAAAAACAAAGGGATATGGGCAAGCAATGACAGTGTCTACTGCAAGAAGTGGGAGGGTTTTTCTTCCATTGTAAGCTGGCTGTGTCATCTTAAGTGGGAGCATTTTTAGCATTTTTAAAATTGGTAGGCACATGTGTGTGAGAGCTGGGCAGTCAAAGAAGTGAAATGCAGATAATAGCCGATTCTTTTTTCAGAATCACCTCTCTCCCATTCCCTATGATTCTGGTGGGACTGTCATTTAAATCATCAGGGAAATGCAAATCAAAACCACCATCACTTCTGGGCACAGTGGCTCATGCCTGTAATCCTGGCACTCTGGGAGGCCAAGGGTGGATTGCTTAGAGTCCAAGACTAGCTTGAGCAAGAGCGAGATCCTGTGTCCACTAAAAATAGAAAAACTAGCTGGCTGTGGTGGTGCATGCATATAGTCCCACCTACTCAGGAGGCTGAAGCAAGAGGATGGCTTGAGCCTAAGAATTTAAGGTTGCTATGAGCTATGATGCCAGGGCATTCTACTCAGGGTAACAGAACGAGACCCCACTCTGTCTCAAAAAAAAAAAAAAAAACAGCCTGAGCCACAGTGAGACCCCATTTCTGAAAAAGAGGTATTGGGCAGTGTCCATAACTCAGTGGGTTAGGGCGCCAGCCACATGCATGGAGGCTGGGCGGGTTCAAGCTCCGGCTCAGGCCTGCTAAAACAACAATGACAACTGCAACAACAACAACAAATGGACAGGTGTTGTGGAGGGTACCTATAGTCCCAGTTTCTTGGGAGGCTGAGGCAGGAGAATTGCTTTAACCCAGGAGTTGGATGTTGCTGTGAGCTGTGATGCCACAGCACTCTACCCAAGGTGACAGCTTGAGACTCTGTCTCAAAAAGAAAAGAAAAACCACACAATCAGATATCACCTTATATGTGTTAGGATGACTATTTTCCAAAAGATAAGAGATAAGAAATGTTGGTCAGAGTGTGGAGGGTGTGAAGGAAAAGAAAACCCTGTATATTGTTGGTAGGAGGGTAGATTGGTGCAGCTATTGTGGAAAACAGTGTGGAGGTTTCTAAAGAAATTAAAAATGGAACTAGCATATGATCCAGCAATCTCTCTTCTAACTATATACCCAAAGGAGATGAACTCGCCACCTCAAAAAGACATATACACTCCTGTATTCATTGCAGCATTATTCATAGAAGCCAAGATATGGACGCAAATGACATGTCTGACAATATACAAATGAACAGATAAAGTGTGGTGTATCTACACAATGGAGTATTACTCAGTCTTGAAATAGAAGGAGATCCCACCATTTGCCTCCACATGGATGGACCTAGAGAACGTTATGTTAAGCGCAATAAGCCAAGCACAGAAAGAAAAGTACTGCATAAGCTCACTCGTATGTGGTATCAAAAAAAAAAAAAGTCAAATACACAGAGATAGAGAATAAAACATTAAAACAGTGGTTACTGTGTGGGAAGGGAGAAATGGAAGATTAGGTCAAAGAACATGAAGTGTCTAGTATGTAGGTCAAAGTAGTCTAGAGACCTAACGTACAATATGAGGGCCATAGTGAATAATATTGTATTACACTTGAGATTGTTGCTAAAGGAGTAGCTCTTGCCACTAAAAAAAAAAAAGGGGGGGGATAACTATGTGAGGAGATGGATATGTCAATTTGCTTAACTGTAGTAATCACTATCTACATATATATAACACATCATCAAAATATCATATTGTATACCCTGAATATATACCAAAAAGCTTTTCAGAAAAAGGCCCACCTCCCAGATACGGAGCAAACGAATGACCCTAGCAGGCCAGTCATGTTGATCATTGTAGTAGACTCCAGCGGAGGCCGAGCTAGAGCCCTTGGCTGGGCTGTACACCCAACCCCCAGTTCCAGGGAACAGCTGCACCTTTCTTCAGAGAACTACCCTCAGCAGGAGAAGGTCACTCTGCCTCCAAGGGGCATTCCATGTCCAAAATATCCAAAATAAGGGGATACAAAGACAGCTCCCTTGACTCACTGGGAAATGATTAGGCAGTGCAACCGCTTCAGAGCTGACCAAGGGATCAGGCCCAAGCTAGATGTTATAGATGGACTTTCAACTTTGCTTAGCTCCTTCCCTCGCCCTATCCTACTCCTCTCACTCCCTTACGGGTTTTCCTGAGTCACTTCCTCAATCAATCAGGGGCAGCCAAATTGCTGTCTCAGGCTCTGCTGCTAAGATACCTAACCAAAAACACCCATTCATGGCTTGGGCCAGAGGAAAACAGATGACCTTGGCATAACTGGAGTCTTTTTGGGACTATCAACTCCAAAAAGAAGCAGGTCTCACTAAGATTATAGGCTTATATGTAAGAAAATTGTAGGTATATGTTAGTTTTACCCCCCAAACATACATTTCACTGCTGGTAACACTACACTGATTTTGGAGAAAAGGGGAGGGAACTACCCTCCTCCCACTCTCAGTCCTTCTACTTTGGGAGGAGGTGACTTCTCCATTTTTTTTTGTTTTTTGTTTTTTTTGCAGTTTTGGCTGGGGCTGGGCTTGAACCCACCACCCTCAGTATATGGGGCCAGCACCGTACTCCTTGAGCCACAGGCATGCGCCACCTATGGAGGTGACATCTCCTTGAGTCCATAGGTGGGCAGGTAACCCTCCTCTGATTAATCATGTGACCCAGTCTGAGCCACTGAAATATAGGATTGTTAAGAGAGAAAAAAACTCTTTATTTTTTCCCCTGAACTAAGAGCATCAAGAATGAGGGAGACCCAGGGCTGTTGAAAGCTATCAGAAGGTGCTGCGCCTGAGAACAAAGCTGACACAGCAGAAGCCAGGGTACTGGGAGGGAGTGAAATGAGCTGAGCTCCACCCAAAGCCAACCCTATCCTAGATTACACCTCTTTGATTACACAGGGTACTCAGTTCTCGTTTTTTTTTGTTTAAGCTGGTTCAGGCTAGATTTTGCAACACCCACAACCAAAGCAGTCTGGACAGATGGAAGAATAGCAAACCCAAAACTGCTGGAAATGCATTGCTGCCATACAAAGAAGCCCTGGGTAAAAATGCAACCTACCGGGCCGCGCCTGTGGCTCAGTGGGTAGGGTGCCAGCCCCATATACCAAAGGTGGTGGGTTCAAACCCAGCCCTGGACAAACTACAACAAAAAAATTGGCGGGTGCCTATAGTCCCAGCTGAGGCAAGAGAATCTCCTAAGCCCAGGAGTTGGAGGTTGCTGTGAACAGGGTGACACCACGGCAGTCTACCAAGGGCATTAAGGTGAGACTCTGTCTCTACAAAAAAAAAAAAAAATGCAACCTACCCATAAGAAACAGTTACTTAGCAGGGTGTGATGGCACACACCTGTCGTCCCAGCTACTCAGGAGGCTGAGACGGGAGAATCACTTGAGCCCAGGAGTTTGAGGATGTAGTGAGCTATGATGACACCAGTACTCTCTAGCCTGGGTAACAGAGGGAAACCCTGCTTTAAAAAAAAGCCAAGAAACAAAGCTGGGTATAGTAATGGCTCACACCTGACCTATAATCCCTGCACTTTGGGAGGCTGAGGCAGGAGGATAGCTTGAGGGCAGGAGTTCAAGACCAGCCTGGGCAACATAGCAAGGCCTACAAAAATTTAAAAAATTAGTCTGGCACAGTGCTGCGTGCTTATACTCCTAGCTACTTGGAAGGCTGGTTTGAGTGCAGGAGGTTAAGGTTACAATGAGCTATGATGGTACCACTGCACTACAGCGTGAATGACAAGAGCAAGATCCTATCTCTAAAAGAATAAACAGAAGAAGGAAGGAAGGAAGGAAGATAGGCAGGCAGGCAGACAAGCAAACAATTAGAACCAAGAAACAGAGAGAGGTCTAGAAAGTAACTACCTGCTGAATACAGTATCTTAGCACCAGGATCCTGCCATTCTTTTGTTACAGTTTGGCCGAGGCAATTTTGAACCTACCACCCTCAGTATATGGGGTCTGCACCCTACCAACTGAGCCACAGGCACCACCCAGATCCTGCCATTCTTGAAGAATACTGCTTTTTTCAGTTCTGTTGAACCAATTATTGCACCAACAAATCTCCCCCCAACTCTTCTTTTTTTTGCTTAAAAGAGTAAGAATTTTGTTTCATGTAACACCCTTTTCCCCCTCATTTTTCCTTTTAGTGCTTTTATTTTGCCCTTATTGAGTGTACTTTACATATTCTTGGCATTGATTTTTGTCCTTTGTTTGCTATAAGCAATTTCTCTCATTTCATCATTTATCTTTTATATTTTTCCTTCTATTTCTCTTTGTTGAAAAGGCTGCAATTTTTTGGAGTCTAAATTGACAAGCTAACCAACATCATTTGGGGTTACTATACATGGTTCTTTGGGCTTAAAGTGATTAAAATCCGAATCAGTCTGGTTCAAATAAAAAGACAATTTATTGTTAACAAAGTTGAAAATTATAGAGTTATTTAATTCTAAGCAACAAATAGAATCATAACTCTAACCATGTCATTAGAACTATTTCTCTCTTAATCTATCAGTTCTCCACGCTTCTTTTCCATTGAAAACATGGCCCACATTCTTATTCTTTTTTTTTTTTGCAGTTTTTGGCCAGGGCTGGGTTTGAACCCACCACCTCTGTTATATGGGGCTGGCACCCTACTCCTTCGAGCCACAGGTGCGGCCCCATGGCCCATATTCTTATAAATCATGGTTTCAAAGGAAGGGAGATAGAGACTCTCCCCTGTGAACTGGGCATAGGAATCCCAGGAAAACCTGCCGGCTTGCATAGACACTCTGATTGATATATATATTGTATGTCCATTCCTATGTTTGGTGGCTGGATCAATCATTTCAACCTTCTCAGTCATTTCTAACTACTCAAACTGCTTCACACAAGACAAAAGAGTTTTGTCGTGGAAGAAAGAGGAAGGGAAGATCTGGTAAGCATAAAATAATTACTCAATTCATCTCCATCTATTTTTTATGTCTTACAAAAACTTTCATGCCTATAATCCCAGCACTCTGGGAGGCCCACTTGGCGCATTGCTTGAGCTCTTGAGTTGGAGACCAGACTGAAGAAGAGCGAGACCCCATTTCTAAAAATAGTTGGGTGTTATGGTGGGCGTCTGTAGTTCCAGCTGCTGGGGAGGCTGAGGCAAGAGAATCACTCGAGCCCAAGAGTTTGAGCTATGACGTCATGACACTCTACCATGGGCAACAAAGTGAGACTCTGTCTCCAAAAAAATAAAGTGAAATAGTATTTTTTTTTTTTTTGAGTCGGAGCCTCAAGCTATCCCCCTGGGTAAAGTGCCATGGCATCACAGCTCATAGCAACCTCCAACTCCTGGGCTCAAGAGAGTCTCCTGCCTCCGCCTCCCAAGTAGCTGGGACCACAGGTGCCCGCCACAATGCCCGGCCATTTTTTGGTTGCAGCCATTATTGTTGTTTGGCGGGCCCGAGCTGGGGATTCGAACCCGCCACCTTAGGTGTACGTGGCTGGCGCCTTAGCCAATTGAGCCACAGGCATCGAGCCTAAACATGTATTTTTGACACAATGAATTATTTTAACAGAAGGACAAATTTAGATCTGGTTTTTATAACAATCACATGGTTAACTCCCTTTACTGGATGAAAATACTTATAGCTTAGCTTTAATAAAATAGGTGTACTTTACATTATACAGCAAGTTATAATTCATAAGCATTTTCATATATATGAAATACATGACAGGCATTTCTTTTTCTAGTGTTGACATATTTCCTTCCCAATACTCCATTTATAGCCAGTTTGATATATAGTATGTCATATAATCTTCATAACAGCTGTGTGTGATGTATAGGGCAGATAAGAACAGAACAAAGAAAACATGGTCCATGCAGGGTGACTGTGCTGTGGAAAGTCATTCAGCTGTATCACTGGAAGCAACAGAACCCAGGGGTTGTGGCTACCCTGATTCAGTGTTCTTTTCTACATCACGTGACAGCCTTTTAAAAGACCAATTTGGTTACTCCAATGGGAAAAACCTTCCAACTACATAATAAAATTAGCATAATAACTGTTATTCCTAAGTGTATTTTATTCACTCTTTCCTGTAAAAATGTTAGTAATGTACACCAGCATACACTCAAAAAGCATTCACATTACATATGCGGAACACAAGAGAAATGAAATAAATACTAAGGCAAGTATTTTCAATCTCTCCCTAATTTAAAAACCAAACCAAACCAAATCCAACCAAAACAACCCTGAATTTAAAAAGATACTTGTTGTTTCTAGCTCAATGCCTGGTGAGAATGTGCAGACCTTTCATTTCACTGGTAATACTGAAAATTCCTCAAGTGCATAGACCATGTTTTTTGTTTCTTGAGGATATTACTCCACACTACACACCAGAGATACTCAATAAATACTTGCTGAAAGAGCAAATGAGTAGGTATAGGCAACTATGAATTATCAGAAAGCCTGCTGTGTTCCTCCTCGGACAATTTTTTTAATATTAGGACAAATAAATATTCATCTTTTTGAAGTATACAAATCTAATTAAGATTGGTGCTTCTGGAAAAACAATGCAAACTGTAAAGACAGTGTTACCACTCTAAGAGGAAACCAGAAAAAGAAAAAGAAAACTTGAATTCTATTTTTAAATCTTCTACTAACTCATTTAGCAGCCATATAACTTATTTAACCTCATGAGAACTGGGGTGTCTGAAAGCAGCTAATAAAACACCTTTTATCACCCAGAGGGCCCAAGCATATAGTTACCTAGAATAGATACATTGAAAGTTGTTGTTGGATGAAAATTGCCTACTAAACCCTTTAATTATGAGTTACTGGGGTCAACAGATCAGACACCCAATCATGGCTAGTCTGCTTATTAAACGATATGGAAAATTAGGTCAGTGGCTCCCTATAACCATCTTTCAGGTGTTAAACTGTTCCTCCTCTACCCAACATGCACATGTTACACATGTTAACACATTTGTTTTTGTTCAGTATTTGTTTTTCAACATTCTGTTCTTAATCAAAACAGCCATTGACACTTAGCTGGCAGACATATTTCCTTCCCAATACTCCACTTGAAGTAGTGAACCAATGTAGTCCCCAGAGCTTTATTCAAAATATATTCATAGATTCACTGAGGTTAATTTTCATCAAAGTTCTAAATAAAACTGCCGTTATGTTGTCATTTACAAGTTGTTTGAAAGTGCACAATATTTAAATAACTGAGTTCTTACCTCTGATCATCTCCCATCTTAGATTTTGCTCATATATTTTGAGAACATTAGGCTCTCATTTGCCCATATTGAAAATGTTCTTCCTATTCTCTTTGCTAATCTAATCATTATCTTTCATTAAAGAGTTAGCTCAAACCTTCCTCAGGGAAACCTTCCCTGTACTCCTAAGCAAGTTACCTCTAATCTCCTGAATGTTGCCTTTAAGCACTCAGGATGATTAAAATGAATATTGATTTTACATCTGTCTCCCCATCTTCATAAGGCTAGAGATTAAGCCATACTTATATATCCCTGTATCTGTTTGTACAATACTCAATAAAAATGTATACTCAACAAATGAATATATAATAAAACATTGCCTTTTCAATATGATCATATTATTTATAAACCAGAAAGCTATATAGCCCTTGCTTTCATATGCTACTTACTAAACCCAATCCTAATTTGAAGGGTATTACAATAGAGTTAGAAATGTTTGAGTTTTTAATGCCAAAGCTAAATCCTCAACTCTCAGTTGTAATTTGGATGAAATATATTCAATCAGGAATTCAGCTATACTACAGCTTCTCTAATTGATTAAATGAAGAAAAACTATCACACCATACCAATATTTCAGAGAAAATCTAAGGAGAAGATATAAATTTCTAATTATGTCAAAAAGACATTGTAAACAACAGAAAGATGGAATATTAATAAAATTAAAAAATAAGAAATTCAAATTGTAGACTGTAATGCAAATCAGATTCATAATTTTTAAAAAAGGAAGCCTAGATTTAAAGAAAAGATAACTGCTTTAAAATACTCAGCATTTCAATGTTCAATTCGAATGTATCTGAGCCATATCTAAAATCCAAAGATTGTGTTATAGTAGCCCCCTGAATCTATAGTTTCATTTTCTGTGATCAGCCACAGTCCAAAAATATTAAATGATGTGTCATTCTGACTAACAATAACGAAATCTTGCACTCTGTCCCCCCGGGACATGAATCATCCCTTTGTCCCCTGTGTTCACACTGTTTATGCTACCTAATCATTATTGATGTAGTAACTGTCCCAAACTGAAGAAACATAGTATATATAGGGTTTGGTGCTATTCACAGTTTTAAGAATCCAGTGGGGGGGGTCTCGAAACTTATCCCTGTAAATAAGAAGGAACTACTCTATATACCTGCCATTTGGTTAAAACTTTTTTGGCGGGGGATACAGGACACAATTATAAGGGAGACTTTACCTAACAAATGCAATCAAGTGTAACTTAATTCTTTGTACCCTCAATGAGTCCCAACCAATTAAAAAAAAATCTTATTTTTTTGTTTGTTTGCCTGTTTTTCAACTAATGGTATTTCTTTTCAGAGTATATTTACAGAAAGTGCATAATAGAACAAGCTATGGTAGGTAAGGAAAATAAGATTTGGGTACTTTTTATTCTGCATGTCATTATTTTGCACATTCTACTTCATTTCCTTTAACTGTTTAAAAAATGAATGAAGTTATTTATATTTTTCTGAGTCTCTATATATACCATATATTTCTATATTTCTATAATTGTTATTAGAATTTTCCATTGTGGGCTCGGCACCTGTGGCTCAATCAGCTAAGGCGCCAGCCACGTACACCTAAGGTGGCGGGTTCGAATCCCCAGCCTGGGCCCACCAAACAACAATGATGGCTGCAACCAAAAAATGGCCAGATGTTGTGGCGGGCACCTGTGGTCCCAGCTACTTGGGAGGCAGAGGCAGGAGACTCACTTGAGCCCAGGAGTTGGAGATTGCTATGAGCTGTGATGCCATGGCACTCTATCCAGGGGGATAGCTTGAGGCTCTGTCTCAAAAA
>CAUYQV010065022.1:0-20412 GCA_963574575.1 Galagoides demidoff
GCCTGTGGTCCCAGCTACTTGGGAGGTGGAGGCAGGAGACTCGCTTGAGCCCAGGAGTTGGAGGTTGCTATGAGCTGTGATGCCATGGCACTCTACCCAGGGGGACAGCTTGAGGCTCCATGTCAAAAAAAATAAAAATAAAAAATAAAGATAGATCAGTAGATGTAACGATCTGTCTCAGTCTCTCTCTCCCTGATACAGATGTTTTTTTAACTCACGGTGGAGCTATGTGCTGACAATCCCACCCTGACTTGAAAATATTGCCAAGTCAAAAATGCATTCATATACCCAACCTGCCAAACGCATGGCTTAACCTAGCCCACCTGGACTGGGCAGAATCATTTAACAAAAAAATCTATTTTTAGAAGTGTTCATATCTCATGTAATTTATTGAATACTGGGCTAAAAGTAAAAAGCAGAATGATTGTGTAGATACTCAAAGTACAATTTCTACTGAGTGTGTAACACTTTCATCTCACTGTAAAGTCAAAAATCTGTTACAGCCAAACATTGTAAGTCTAGAGCTATAGGTCTGTTTGTCTATATATAAAATATGGTGTATAGATATCATTCCTGTGATTCCAAGCTTCTGTGCATGTACACACACACTTATGAGGATATGAGGGCTGTCTGGAAAGTATCCAGGCATGTATGTCTCTATTTTTCTTAGTACATGGCTGGATACTTTCTGGAAAACATTTACTAAGCTCAGATTAATTTAAAGGAAGATTTTTATCTATTGTTTAGGGAAGAAATAAAACCAAACTTACAAAAGCTACTCTGTGAGACATAGGAAGAGAGGACATTTTCAAATGCATTACTGAGGACCACACAGCTCTGGTAGCAAAATTGACAAAGATTCAGAAGACAATAAACTTACATCAACTCTGTCTTGAATGTGACCACTATTTTTACCAAAAACATCAATATATTAAATCCTAAAATATATGTAATTAGGCACACTTACAAAGTAGAGTTGAATGCAGGAATGCATGGTTGTTTTAACCCCAACAAAAGTGATCAGGAAAGACAAGGCAGGTATAGTCCTTGCAACGTGGCTGAGACAAGGCAGCACGTCAGTCAGCAGAACAAAGCCCGTGAATACTGGGGTTACCCAAACAGACACAGAAGATTCGTCTCAATGAACTGGGAGCAAAAGGAGCTTCCTTAGTCTGATAAAAGTACCTACTAAGAAACAATAAATACAATCTTACTTTACGTACAAAAAGACTAAACTCTTTCCAACAATCTGCTGAAGTGATGTTAATTATAAAAAGGTAAGAAAAAAGCCAAAACGACTGTAAAGGAAAAAGTAAAACTCTCTGTGCCAGTGACGTGGTTGTGTATCTGGAAACTGCTGCTGTAATTAAAAACTAATCTAAAAATGGTTGCAGAATAGAAATCAGGCTGCGGAAATAAGTTATATTTTACTCTACCAGTAATGAATTATCAGACATTTAAATAGAAAAATATCATTGAACATACGATCAGAACTTCAAATAGCACTGTGTGTGTATATAAATAAACACATATATCTAAACACACATATACACACAAGTACACACACACATATACACACACATACATATAATTATTCACAAGATGTCTGTACTAAAAACAACAAAACCATGCAGAGAAAAAAATGAAAGATTTAAATAAATGGAGGAATATACAATATTTATTGATCAGAAGACTCAGTGCTTCTTGAGGTCAGTATTTCCTAAATTAGTCCATACATTTGAAAAAATGTTTATTAAAAATGAGCCATTTTTTGCCCTTTTTCTTTTCTGGGAAGAATTGCTAAAAGCAAAGCAAACCAAAGCAAAACAAAACAAAATGATCAGGTTTTTAAAGAAACTGAGAAGCTAATTGTTCAGAATTTACATGGAAATTCAAAAGACTTAAGCCAAAGCCATCTCCAATAAGGCTATGGATTAAATGTTTGTATCACTTCAAAATTGATGAGCTGAAATCCTTATTTACATTGTGATGGTATTTGGAGGTGTGGCTTGGGGGGAAGTCACTGGAGTGCGGTCCTTTAAATGGGATAATTCTCTTACAAAGCAAGGAGGAGACAAAATCCATCTATCTCCCTGTGCTGTCTGAGGACCGGACTGAGGGCACCACCTGTAACCAGGGCACTGGGGACACCACAGACTGCTCACTGACGCCACCCAGTGGTGCCCATACAAGACTTCGGAGAGCTGAGAATACTCACATATAACTGATGGGAACGTAGGTGGTACAAGCCATTTCAAGGACTGTTTAGCTGTTTCTTATTAGGTCAACTGTCCATCTATTTTATAACCCCCAAGTGCCACTCCTAGGTAATTATCTAAGAGATATAAAAGTAAAAGTTCACAAATAACTTATATGAGAATATTTATATAAACATTCATACAATATCAAGATTGAAGACAACAGAAATATCCATTACACAAAAATGGACGTGCAAACCGTGCTCTATTCAAACACTAAATGCTACTTAGAAATACAGAGGGACGAGGGAATAAGCCCCTGACACAACCGAGAAACTCGTGTGAATCTCAAAACATGTTTATGGCACACAAAAAAATACACACTGTCCGAACTCACTTATTTGAAGTCCAAAGAGAAGCAAAACTAACTTGTGGTTGTAGAAGTCAGAAAGTGGTTTGCAGGCATTTACCCAAAGGGAAAAAAAATACATCAAAAAGACACACTGAAACGTTTATAGCAAAATTCACAATCACAAAGATGTGGAAACAACCCAAGTGCCCTTCAATACATGAGTGGGTTAATAAAATGGGGTGCAGGTACCCCATGGAGGACTATTCATCCACAAAAAGTGACGATCGAGTGTCGTTGGTAACAACCTGGATGGAACTGGAGACCATTCGTCTAGGTGAAGTGTAGGGAGAATGGAAACACGAACACCACATGTGCTCAGTACTGAGCTGGAGTTAGTCAATTAGCATTTACGCACATACAGAACTAAAACTCCGTGGAGATTTCATCCTGGGGAGGGCTGAGGGGCAGGGTAAACTCCTCCCTAACAGGTGCAAAGCACACATTCTGGGTGAAGGGCACAATTACAACATCGACTTCCAATGTACACATGCAAAGTATGTAACCAAGATGCGTGTACCCCCATTAATCCTCAGAATAAAAAATGCATTAAGTAAACAAAGAAAGCAAGTGGTTGCCTTTGGAGAGGTTGGGATGGACTCAAAAAAGCCCTGAGGAGAATTTCTGGGGGGACGAGGATGTTCTGTATCTTACTTTGCATGGCCCTTTTATGGGCCGACGAAATTCTCACAACTCACCAGACAGAGCACTGAGGCTTTGCGTGTTGTGTGCCCATACAGTTTACTCAATTTAAAATAAAAATACGATTATAGAGATTGTGTGAAAAATATATCTTCCTAATTTATTATTACATAAAATCAGATTAAAACTTAGAAAGTATGCAATATTTCCACATTTGTAAATAAAAGATATTAGTGTGCATAGTAACAGCAAAATAGTAAAGGAATAAGCCGCAAAAGGTGTGAATTACTGAGGGATAGTGAGGCACTCACTATCCTATATTTTTAATTTTTGAATATAAAAGTATCAATTTTGCTTTTGATTTATTCTCCTCTTGTCCTTATTTGTGAGAATTCTGGGTACGTAAATTGAGAAAGTTTTCCTTCAGAAAGAATTTGCATCTGCTTGTTTTACATGAAAAAGAACTTTGTAAGCGCTGGGTCTGCGTGACCTCACCATCCTCACGACTGCTGTCCCAAATCTTTGCCTCCGTGCTGAGTTGTTTGTTGGTGGAGCAGAGACAGAGGGCTTTCCCCATGCACTATAACACCGGAGACCGTAATTTAATGATGGAAGTGTCTGGACTCTGTGCTATAAACCTTCTCTGGAGCAAAGCTGGTGGCTGACATGGTTTCCACTCACAACCTCCCACTGTTTAAGTCCATTAAACCCTCATTGTGGAGAGGCCTTCTACACTGCTCATAGCGTCCTTCTAAAAAGATTAGCAGGGCAGGCCAATGGGACGGACTCCAAAAGGGTCTCTAAAAACACGGAGCTCTAATCACGAGCTCTGCTTACAAGCGTACTCCACATTTCTTTTCCAACAGTAATATGTGCTCGATCTTAAAAGAAAATGGTGTGTTGATTTTGCCTCCCTTTAGTCAAAAGCATAACCTATAGGGCATAACCTATAAACCTGACACACTCTGACAAAAAGGAAAAACGATCTCTGTTGTAACATCAGGGAGTTTTCAAGTCCCATTTATACATTTTTCAAACTCCCTCACCAGATTCGTAGCCTGAACATGCACATCCGTCTCAATATTTTGCTTTAAAAATTACCCGTGTAATATGTGAATACGTTTTTCATGTGAAACATTAAAAATTATAGATGACTGCCCCTTCTGTTTTGTGATCATCATCTAATCTCACTCCTCTCACCAGGAAAGGCCACGGTGTTAAATTTAAAAGGTAAACCTTAGACCCCGCTTTATTCCCTTCTTCTTATATTTACTATAATTTTCTTGAGTTATGCTTAACTTGGCACTTGCTATAATTTCCGTGCAGCTTTTAATGGAAATGATCTTATACTAAGAATTGCACCTTTACTAAAATTGGTCTTCAGCTTTCTCTCCTGCTCACCAATTTACTCTTCATAGTAACCATTCTGCAGGATAATTTTAGCTCTTCTTCAAAGGTATTCATTTCAAGAATATTTTAAATGTTCTATTTTTCATAGATGAATGGCTGCAAAAGTTTTGAATGCATTCAGGCTGCCTTTACCGGCAACATATTCTTAGTCATTACGAATTCTGTGGGGGACACGGGCCACTCAGGCACCGTCTCCACTGGCATCTCTCCTTTCCATACTGTGCACGGCCACACAAGCCAGACGACTATGTGATCTCTGGGGGAAAAGGGAAACAGCCTCTCTAGTCCTTCCAAACACATACACTCGGTAAAATCAGATATTTTCATTCAAAATTTATCCATTGAAGACCTATCATAGTTTGTGCCAGGCATGAGTGTCTGGAATAAAGCTTAATAAATGACAGGAATGCCTCAGTTCATGGGTCCATCCATGCAACAAATATTCCCTGGAAGCTGCCGTGTGCCAAGGCTGATCTATGTGTCAAGACTAGACTTGGGGGTGATCTCACACAATCCGTGGTGTGGTTGGAGGTAATTGCCCAGGAATGATTTGGTGAAATGCTGGGCATTGTGAAGACTCGGGGGTGACCTTACACAATCTGCAGTGTGGTTGGGGGTAATTGCCCAGGATGATTTGGTGAAATGCTGGGCATTGTGAGCTTGTGCACGTGGCTTGTGCAGGGCGAGTGAGCAGCACTGAGTTACATGTGCAACCTGACGCCTTTCTGGAGAGAAAATTACACTGAGTCCTGATAAAGCAGCCGCCAATCAAACCTCTGTGGAAATAGCATTTCGGTCAGAAGACTATTTAGGGAAAGTCATCATGGGAACAATGAGTTTAAGGAGCTGAGGGAATAGCGACACGGGCACTACAGTTAAATACGACCAGTGAGTGGGGGACGTGTGTGATTATTCCTGAGGGTGGACGAGAACTAAATCTCGTGTGTAGTTGTCTGCAGTGGGGTATCTGTTTGCTTGTACTTTTCTCCCCCTAAGTTTAATAGGAAGATTCCAGGGTGATACTCAGCAAAAGATGTGATCTGATCTGGTACCTTTTAAAGCTTTCTGTCTGCTCTGTGGAGGACAAACCGCAGAACCACAGAGGGGAACGGGAAGAGCCAGGGGATCAGGCAGTAAGAAAAGACAGTGGTTGGAGCAGGAGATAGAAAGATGGACGGATATACTTTGCTTATCTCTGAAAGCTGGAATAAAAAGGACTGCAGATATTTTCAATATGCACAACTGGAGGGAGGAATAAATAGATGACTCAAAGATCGGATCGCCATAGCAGGGAGTATCTATACATTTTAAGATTTCTTATAGGAAGAGCAATTAGTGTCAGTGTTAAAGGGTGAGCAGGAGTCAGCCCGATGATGGTAGAGGCAAAAAGGATATCAAGATTTTTATCCTCATTCTGACGATAATGGGGAATAAATAAAAAATTTAACAGAGAGGTGAGACAATCATATTTGTCAGTTTATAAGGATAGATCATAGAAGCATCTGGCTAGCATGAGATAAATTCAGACCTTTTGCGAGACAGATGTCATTTACAACCATGTAGCTTATTCCAAATTTGAATGAAACAGCATAGGCTTTCGATTCCTGGAAATTCTAACAGTATACAAGACATTGACAACAGCTTTTATACACAGAGTAGAGAATCACTAAAGTCTAATCTCAGAAATCTGGCATGAAGGAAAATTGGGTAGTTATTGTCTCCGTCCTGAGCTACTTTGAAGAGTTTGCAAAGATTTTGCAGAAGCTGTTAGAGAAGCTATAAAAAGTGCAGAAACCTGTGAGAATTCAAAGTGAGAGATAAATCTTTCACTCTATATGAAAATGATTTAAAAATCCTGTGACTCACGGCAATTCATTTTATAAAGCAACAAAATCCTCATCTCTCTAATTGAATGTTTGATAGGTGAGGATACCTGAAACAGTATCAAAAATGCTACATTATTTTTTATTTTAAAATAATGTTCCTTATATTCTTTGATTTTTATTATTAGAAATAATTTACAGAAGTTTTGACAGTTGGAAGCAAAAGGCAAAAATATTAGGCAGGTGCTTTTCTGGAAATGAAGTCTCCAGCTCTGTGGCGAGCAGATCTGATCTTTCTCACTATGTGGCAGTACAGATGGTTTGCTGAGTGCCACAACGGAGGACACTAGTTTCAGTTCTTTTTCCCCGGGGTGGTGCAGCAGGGACACTATTATCAGGCGTCTTGCAACTTAACGAAGATGATCGGGTGTGCTCATTGTTGTACCAGGAAAATCTAATTTTATAAAGTTGAATATTAATTTTAGGGAATTACCAAATATTACGCTTTCTAGACTTTGAAATAAGTTTCAGGGTTTGCATTTTATGATTACATTTTATTTCCTTTTTCATACTGCAAACTAGTTTACTAAAAATGTCGGGAAAATAAAGATATTGGCACAGGAGGTAAGCACTGTCGCCCTGTTGTGTCAGATGGCCTGTGAAATAATTTACTCAGCTACTGCAGAGGGATGAGCTATACGGTAAGTCTAATTTCTGTGTCCTTTTGTGGTGTCCTTGTTTGTTTTCGGCTGCACACAGGAAGAATAAGAGTTGTGTCAGGCCGCACAGTATATACACAAACGCTAACAAAAGTTAATTAGCAAAAATATGCTCCATGCATACTTTCCATGATATCTGATACCCTGGATAACCAAAAAAGTCTTCATAAAATCATGTGGCCTTCTGGTCTCAGGTTGGATGCCCTTGTACTTTAATTACTGATCTACACCAACATTTCAAATTTTTAGCAGAATCTCTATAATGTTAAACTTCAAAGATAAATAATAAAATTATGGAATTGAATCACAAAAACCAAACAAATTCTCTCATCTGGACTGAGAATATATTTTTTTTTTGAGACAGAGTCTTATTTTGTCATCCTTGGTAGAGTGCTGTGGCATCACAGCTCACAGCAACCTCCAACTCCTGGGCTTAGGTGATTCTCTTGTCTCAGCCTCCTGAGTAGCTGGGACTACAGGTGCCCACCACAACACCCGGCTATTCTTTATTGCAGTTTGGGCAGGGTCAGGTTCCAATCTGCCACCCTCGGTATATCGGGCTGGTGCCCTACTCACTGACCCACAAGCGTGGCTCTGGACTGAGAATTTAATGGAATTTGTGCTGATTCTTGGCTTGGCTTTGTTTCTTATTACTTAGTGTTTGCAGCTGAACTATGTAAAGTATCACGAGAATGGAAAAGGAAGTATCCAATGTACTCAATATCAATATAAAACCAATAGATAAACAACTATGTGTCCCAATGAAAGAAAGACACAATTAAATTCAAGTCGGGGGAGGAGGAGGGAGGGGAACAGCGAGGGGTTGGGGGACTCTCCCTCAGGGGGCACAGTGCAGCCTGCCTGGCACACGCCTGGGGAGGGGCTCAACTGTAGTTGGACTTTACGTGAAAACTCAAAACAAAATAAACTAACAATTTGTGCCCTCATAGTGACCCAAAGTACAAAAATTAAAATAATGCCTCTCATATTATAATTTTGTTTCCCACAGGTACGAGGGCTTACACGCTGTGTCTTCAGCAGCTCCGTCTTCACGGCAGTCATCCTCTGTCACACTGTTTTCGTGCTTCTCTGCATCTTCTTCAGACTTTCATTCTTTTTTTTATTTCTATTTTTTTGGAGACTGAGTCTCACTTTGTCCCCCTCAGTAGAGTGCCGTGGCATCACATAGCTCACAGCAACCTCCAACTCCTGGGCTAAAGGGATTCTCTTGCCTCAGCCTCCCGAGTAGCTGGGACTACAGGCACCCACCACAACGCCTGGCTATTTTTTGTTGCAGTTTGACTGGGGCCAGGTTTGAAACTGCCACCCTTGGTATATGGGGCCGGCGCCCCACCCACTGAGCCACAGGTGCTGCCCTAAGACTCTCATTCTTATTACTACTTCTCTGGCTCCTTCTGTCAATATGCAAAGGCAATATCTGAGAAACAACAAAAGCAAGATTTGGAACTCATAAAAGAAGATTGTACACGGACTGCCCTATTTGGAACACAGGTTTCATCCCTAGGTCAGGCAGAAGGCACAGATCCAGTTTCTGCAGGAGGTTTACAACTTAACACACATTCCCAAAGACTTAGGTGTCCATTTACTGCCCCAGAATGTTGCCTTGGAAAAACCAGGAGGTCACTGGCTGTTCTTAACAGTACTATGTGATGTTTTGGGTCCCCCTGGAGTCTGACACAGTTTGTGCTGAGGGACTTGTCGGGGACGGCCTTCTCCGGAAGCTGGGAGAGAGCAGGGCAGGTGCAGAGTGTGTTCTGAGCTGGCAGCTGATGGTCACTGGAGCCTCTGGGAGAACATGTGTCAAACCCATCCATATTGTTACAGTGAGGGAGACTAACTCGTACTCCTTGAGGGCTGTAGGGAGCCTGGACTCTTTTATGAACTAGAACATGCTTCTGAATGCAGAGAACAGGATTGTCCCTGTGCTACATCTGAGGGTTTGTGAGGGGACATGAGCAGGGCACCGACGGCACCTGTTTCTCAGGGGACAGGTGTGTCTCCAGCACATTGCAGGCTCACTTCCAGCCCAGGACAGCTGCGCAGACAGCACGGTGGAGAGACCCTCACTGCCTTTTGTTTCCCAACACACATTAAAGTTACATTTACACCGTCTCTGCAGGGAGTCTATCAAGTGCACAACAGCATTATGCCCACACAACCGAGTATGCATCTTAATTAAAACACACCCTAAGGCTGAACGTGGTACTGATCATCTGAGCCCTCAGAGACAGTCTTCCTGCTACTGGAGAGTCTCTCGACGTTGACAGCTGCTGACTGAACAGAGTGGGGGTTGTGGAGGCTTCGCCTTGTGGGGCAATTCCTTTAGATAAGGCAACAGTGAAGTGTCTGCATTAAATGGCCCCTCTTTCACAAAGATTTCTCTGTAGCATAGGATGCTGGTTGACAGAATTTGCCCCATAGTAGAACTTCTTTCAAACTGGAACTCAGTTTTCACAAACACTGCCAGTGATATTTATGTTCATGGAATATTCTCAACCCTTCGCTGTCATCTCAACAAAGCTCCCAGCATCTTCACCGAGAGTAGGTTCCAAGGAAATGACTTTCTTTGCTCATCCTTAAGAGGAAACTATTTGCTCAGGTTTGATCATGAGATTGTACAATCCAGTCGCTTCTTTAGGCTCCACTTCTAATTCCATTTCTCTTGGTATTTTCAGTGCAGTGACCTCCACTGAAGTTTTCAGCCCCTCAAGGTCATTTACGAGTGTTGGAATCAGCATCCTTTAAACTCTTGTTAGTAAATATTTTCACCTACTCTCATGGATTCCAAATGTTCATCTAGGATGGTGAATCCTTCCCAGAGGATTTCAACTTACTTTGCCCACATCCCTCTGAGGAATCGCAATCTACGGCAACTTCAGCTTTACAGCGTGCCTTTCTTAAGTGAGACGATTTGAGAGTCAAAATTACTTCTTGACGTAGGACTGCAGAGTGGATAGTGTGTGCATGAAAACCACTTTCATCTCCTTGTGTATCTCCATCAGATCTTTTGTCTCATGTGACTAGGTGCATTTCCAACAAGCAGACATATCTTGAAAGGAATTTTTTTCTGGGAAGCAGCAGGTCTTTACCGTGGGCTAAGAACACTCAGTCAACCATGCTGTGAACAGACAAGCTGTCACTTAGGCTTTGCCCTGTTCTCAGAGTGCAGACAGGTTCATCATGACTCTTCTGGGACATTCAGATGGTAGATGAGATTGGACCCAGCTGCCTTGTCCCCTAACAAGACAGTCAGCCCGTCCTTTAAGCTTTGAAGCCAGACGTTGACGTCTCTCATGCTGTTGGAAGTCCCAGGTGACATCTCTTTCTCACACACGCTCTTCATCTCCCGTGAAAGCCTGCTGTTCAGTACAACCGTCTCTATCCACTGCCCAAGCTGGACCTTCTGGATGACTTGCTGCTGCATCCACACCAGCTCTTGCCTCTTTGCCAGGCGCTCTGGTGTTACCGAGACAGCCGCTTCCCTCACATCTCCTGCTAGTTTCCCCCTCAGCCTCCATTAGAATTTAAGAGTTAGGGCCTTGCTCTGGGTGAGTCTTGGTCCTGTGGAAATGTCCTTGTCTGATTTAATCTGTCCAGGGGTGTCCAGCCTTTTTGTTCTCTACCACAAATTGGAAGAATTAGAATTGTCTTGGGCCACATTTTGAATACACAGACATTAAGGAAAGCTGATTAGCAAAAAAAAAAAAAAAAAAAAAAAGAGAGAGAGATATTCAATACTATAAATAAGCAAACTCCCCCCTCCTCAATAAAAATTTATAAAATCAGCAGGTGGCAGGTTGGATACCCTTGAAATCAAGAACAGTAAAACTTTCTCTGCAGAACAATATGGTTATTTTACTTTCTTATTTCTTATGTATTTACTGAAGTAGAACTTTTAATTTCCTACAAGAACTTTCCCTTTGTGTTTGCAGCTTGGCTATCTGGTCCGACAGGCCTAGCTTGTGACCTGTTTTGGCTTTCAACAAGTCTTCCTCACTAGGCTTAATCATTTCTACCTTTTTTACTATGTGAAACTCTTGATTTGAACCCTTAGAGGCCATTGAAGGGTTATTAACTGCACTAATTTTAGTATTTTTGTGTTTCAGGGAATAGGGAGGCTCGAGGAGAGGAAGGGGAATGGGGAAAGTCTGGCCAGGGGAGCAGCAGTCACAACACACAACCTTCATCAGTTAAGTGTCTGTCTGATGTGGGTGCAGTTTATAGCCACTCCCCCCCAAACAGCTACTATAGTGACAACAAAGATCACTTATCACAAGTCACCGTAACAGACATAACAGTTAAACAGTCTGAAACACTCTGAAAAGCGCCAGACGTGACATGGGCTACGAAGTGACCACGTCCAGTTGTACAAATGATGCTGGAAGCCTCAGTGAGTGCAGCTGCCACAAACCTCTACTTCTAAAACATACAGTATCTACCAAGTGCAATCAAATGAGTTACGCTTGCGTATGAAAAAAAGTTATTATGCATCTAAATTATCCCTTCTCTCCTGTGGACAACAAAAACTTGTAATCTTTTAAAATCAATAGATGAATTTGAACTAATGTTTTCCCAATAAATAGCCATTCTAAAATAAATTTAACTGGCATAGCAAGGTATTATCTATCTATACTATTATTTCGTGGACTTTTTCCAGGGGAAGAAATCACTAGAAAGGTTGGCCTTTTAGTGTGATGCCCATTATAGAAAGTGCTTTGAGGCACCGCTCTGCCAATATGCAGGCAGAGAGGAGTCTAAGTGCTACACGTCAACAGTTTTATCGAAATATTGTCAAGGAAGAAAAGAGGGAGTAGCTACACCTTACTATTTCTAGCACTAGATCAATGCTCCTGCAGTACCTGGAGCGCTTGTAAACAAGCAGACTCTCTTTTTTCCAGGTTTGTATAATTCTACGGCTACAGAAACAAGGTAGGAAGATTTGGACCCAGGTAAAAGAAAGTTATCTCTGTTACCGGGGCACATCTGCTAGGTTGCCTGGTTCTTGCCACATCAAAATATTTCTGAAACTCTTCCTGCCTTTTCAACTTCTGTTGTTTGGCAGAGAAAAGAAACACGGCCTCTCCAGCTCTTTCCCCTGGGTTATGGACAGTGGGCAGGCTTGGTAAGTAGAGCCCCTCAGCGTGAGTCATCCGTGAAACTTTAAATAGCACAGAGTCTTCTGACTTGGCCCCTATGAAAGTTGAGATGGAGTTTTGCTTAAGTTGAACAAACCACTGTTGCCTGTTCTGCTTTTGCTCTCAGAGCCATTTCTGGGACAAAGTCCAAACTTCTGCCATCTGTGGCTTTTTAGCAATGAGAAAAAGAAAAGGGTTTGATTATTAATTGTGCTAGAGGAAGCCATCCCGCAGAGACTTGAGCTCTGAGGAGGCGCAGCCAGGCCACCTGGCTTGCTCAGTTCGTCTTTCTGAAGCAGGAACCCGAATTGTGCGACTATGTCAGTGAATCCAAATGCTCCTCCAGAAGTGGCCGAGCTGGGAACACGCAGTGTGGCTCAGGGTCACTGTGGGTCCTGTGACGAGGGGACACGTCGAGTCTTCTTTTTAATCAGCATTTGGCAATGTAGACTGGCACATCTCACAGACAAGAAGACAAAAACAGACTACACTCAGAGTGGCCCTGATGGTGTGTTACATTAATTTGTTTTCCAACCATTAAGAATGAAAAATATGTAGATGAATATAGTTTGATCCATTATTAGGAAACTACATCTGGTTTGAACTGGCTATTATCCCTCCACTCTTACGTGAGGGCAAAGATGCCCTGGAGTCCTCACTTTGAATGATTTATTTGAGAACTTGAGGTCTCTTAAAAGACTAAGGGGATGTTTTGTTGTGTCTCTTACTTGCACTTAATGACATATTTATTTATTATAGTTTTCTGTCATGTTTGTGTATTCTCTTTACTTTTCAAATTCTTCACCAGACTTTCATTTAATATGGTTTGTATTTCTTTGGAGGTTAAAATAGAAGAGATCAGACTAGGAATGAAAGACAAGTTCATTATTGCAAAGGTCGTGAAAGTTGAGATAACACCGAAATCTCCTCAGCGATTATATAGTATCTACGGTGTGTTGTGTACAAAGTGTATTAATTTTATTTCTTATCATTTATCCTACACATACAATTTTTATGCTTTCTGTGTGTGATATATTCTCATAAGTGAATTGCTTTTTGGAAGGAGTTCACTCATCCTCTGTATCAATGGTTCTCAACCTTCCTAATGCTGTGACCCTTTAACATAGTTCCTCATGTTGGGATGAACCCCAACCATAACATTATGTTTGTTGCTACTTCATAACTGTAATTTTGCTACTGTTATGAATCGTAATGTAAATATCTGGTGTGCAGGATGTATTTTCATTGTTACAAAGGGGTCACGACCACAGGTTGAGAACCGCTGTTCTATATACTGCTAAGCACCTCTCAGCTGCCTCTCCTGCTGTGCCCCCTGGGCAGTCACGACCTTCAGACCCTGTCTCAGCTGCATCTCCAGACTCACCCTCGCCCTCCTCACCCACCTGAGACTTCCAGGAAGCTCTGAACACACTTTGCTCTTTCCTGCTGTTGGGTTCCTTATGGTCTTAAATGCTCTTTCTCCATTAATAGGTTAAACGCAACTACTCTGTGACTCTTCTTCTTCTTCTTTCTTTTTTGAGACAGAGTCTTACTTTGTTGTCCTGGGTAGAGTGCTGTAGCGTCACAGCTCACAGCAACCTCAAACTTCTGGGCTCAAGTGATTCTCTTGCCTTGGCCTTCCAAGCAGCTGGGACTACAGGCACCTGAGCACAATACCCGGCTAGTTTTTCTATTTTTGACAGAAACAGGGTCTCACTCTCGCTCAGGCTGGTCTCACACTCCTGAGCTCCAGCAACCCACCCACCTTGGCCTCCCTGGTAGCTGGGATCACAGTGTGTCTGTGACTCTCCTCGTAGACGTATTCTTCCCCGAGGCCTCCCTGACTGTTAGAGGTGAATCCACTTGCAATGCCTTCCCTTAGAGCCCGCCACTCTCTGGTCATGCTGGTGACACCTACCGTGTTGTCTTTCCCGCTAGGTAGGTGGTGAGTTTACATCTCTCTGATCTACTGATGAATCACAGTGCAGCAAAATTCCTCCAGCACACAGCACATGCTGCACACGGTGTTTTAAACATGTATTGTGTGACTCTCACTGACAATAGGAGCATTTCCTCTTTGGGGAAAAGACTGACAGATGACCCCAACAACGGGAAAGACGTCTCCCCACACATACGGTGCAGGTGACACACACACGAGCCACTGGTGTGTGCATGTGTGCACGCAAACACACACACTAACATGCATTTTTCAGTGTCCAGTGTAAACTGTTGGCTTATTCTTTGGCTCCCCAGTAAAATGTGGAAGTGAGCTGAATGTGTTGAGGTTTTTTTCTTGATAGAAAAGAGACTAAATATAATCTACTTTGTAGTATTATGATTAAACTACATGCAGGATATAGCTCAAACTCAAGCATTAAGCATTTTAATTTCTTTTATTTTCTATTTTTTATTAAATCATAACTGTGTACATTAATGCATTTATGGGTACAATGTGTTGATTTGATTTGATGTACAATGTGGAAAAGTTACATCAAACTTGTTAACATAACCATCACCTCACTTACTTATTTGTTGTGGTAAGACTTTATACTCATTTCTTAATAGTTTTAGAATGTACCATTGCATTATGCACATTAGATGAGGTCCCACCAAATACCCTCCTTCCTCCCATGTCCCCCCTCCTATCCCCTCTCTCTCTTTTTCCCTCCTTTCTGTGCTATAGTTTTATTTTACCATTCATATGAAAGTATAGGTGATTATATATTGGTTTCATAATAGTATTGAGTACATTGGATACTTTTTCTTCTGTTCTTGAGATACTTTACTAAGAAGAATATGTTCCAGCTCCATCCAGGTAAACATGAAAAATGCAAAGTCTTCATCTTTTTTATGGCTGCATAGTATTCCATGGTGTACATACACCACAATTGGTCAATCCACTCATGGTTTGATGGGCACTTGGGCTGTTTCCATGACTTGGCAATTATGAATTGGGCTGCAGTAAACATTCTGGTGGAAATGTCTTTGTTGTAAAATTATTTTTGATCATCTATGTATATACCTAGTAGAGGAATTGCAGGATTGAATGGCAGGTCCAGTTTTAATGCCTTGAATATTTTCCAAACTTCTTTCCAAAAAGGACATATTAGCTTGCATTCCCACCAGCAGTGTAGAAGTGTTCCCTTCTCTCTGCATCTACACCAATGTCTGAAGTTTTAGGAGTTTGTGATGTGGGCTAATCTTACTGGAGTTAGATAATATCTCAAAATGGTTTTGATTTTCACTTCTCTGATGATTAAAGATGATGAGCATTTTTTCACGTGTTTATAGGTCATGCACCTGTCCTCTTCATAGAAGCTTCTATTCAAGTCTCTTGCTCACAAAGAAATGGGGTTATTTGTTCTTTTCTTATTGATTAGTTTAAATTTTCTATAGATTCTAGTTATTAGACCTTTGTCAGAAACATACATGTGTTAAATTCCTAATAAATTTCTATCACTTAATTACATCTGAAGTGGGGTCCACCCTTCTCTCACATCTGCTGTCTTATTTCACACCTCCGGCATAGGAGCCAGCGCCCTGCTCCTTTGAGCCACAGGTGCTGCCCTCTTCAGCTATTTCTTTTCTCAGAGTTTCATAATTCTTTTTATAAAGATCTTTCATGTACTTTGTTAGGTTCAAGCAGTTTTAAAATGAAGTAGAATTTGAATGCTTTGCACATGTCTACACATCTGAAGACACCTGTGTCTTCTCAAAAAATTTTCTACCATTTTCCAATAATCTCTAAAATTTGAAGGTCCCATTTGTTTTCAGGCATTTTATTCATGCATCACTGAATCCTCCAAATGTTTGGAAGGTTAATGAAATGAATGAGCTTTTGATTTTTTTTTCTTTTTCTCAAATGTGTTCACAACCATTAGTAATTACTTGAATATTCTTTGTTGTTTAAAAATCTCTGCCTGTTACAATGTCAAAATAGAACATGTAAAAGCCATCAAGGGTTGGGTAAAAATAAAGGGAAATGAGAGGCTTTTATGCAATTATAAAATTTGAAATCGCAAAAATACATTTACTTATTATTTTAAAAGACACACCTATGAGTAATTTGATGCAACATTATCAAAAATATGTTGGGAAATTGTTTAAATAAGTCTAATTGCTCTAGTATATAAATTGCTCTCAGAGAGTAATTTAGAGGCTTCTACACCTACACTAAGTCTTTAAAATCATGTGGAATTTGCTGGAGCAATTATTCATCAATGTTCTTCTAACACAGAGAAATGGCTTTCAAGCATTCTCTCATAGTGTTTCAAAAACTGCCCAATAACAACACCTTTGTTTGTTTTTATCTTTGACATTCAGTAATAGGTGAAACTTTTTAAGGATTGGTAAAATGATAGCATATTAATACTAATGATGATTATGATTAACTAATTGCTCTGAACAGACACTTCCTATCACAAAGTCATATCTCATCAATTTGTTAAAATTAAACCATATCTGTATGTATTAATACACTTATGGGGTACAATCCAGCTCATTGAACCACATCAGTTCTTTTTCATCCTTTTGTCATGTAACATTTAAGATAGAGGTCAGTCCTCACTCAGAGACTGTCTCCCCTGAGAATAGTCCCACACAGAATTTGTTTAACCAATCTGTATTCAGGGGGTCATATTTGTAGGCAAAATCTAGATTTCATTCTTTAAATTTAAAATAAAAATAAGCCTGAGCTTTTGGGGAGTTATGTGGCACTGCAGAGTTCGTGGTTTCTGTCATTGGAATTATTTCCACTGCACTGTGCTGACCTAGAATGTCCATTCTCTTAACAGACACTCAGTGAGTGTCCTCAGCATGAAAGGAGAATGGTCATCAGTGGTCAGACAGCAGGACGTGCCCTGCAGATGATAAATTCTAGTTGTAAACATGATATCTGGTCTATTTTCTATTTTCTTCATTCTTTCTCTCTATACATATATATGTATTAATTATTTGTACAACTTTTGGTTACATTAAAATGTACATTACCTTTGGTAATAACACAAACTTTATAAAAGGGTTTATGCTAATATCTCCTGCTTAATTATTATGATAAACAGCCTCCCAGAAGTCTCTGTGGGCACACTTTTCCATAAACACAATCACACAGTTTTATTAACATTTTTCTGCTCAGGAAATAGTTTTTTGGAGTCAATGTTTAAGTCAATGTGTGTCGACCCTGGATGTTTTATATCAAATTCCCCCAGCGTCACTGCTTTCTAATAATTCTGTATCTTGATTCCCCCAAAGTTTTATTATAATCTAATGAATGGCAGGTTAAAGTGGACAGAAACTATTAAAACCCAGGGTGCCTTCTCTGTGGCAAGATGGAGAAGTGTCACATAACAATCTCAGGTAAGAGGACCAGGTGGGCAACAGCAGTGTGCTGGTCGCTTGTTCTTTCCCAACAAAGCCCTAGGTGGCTTCAACCACAGATGTTCATTTTCTCACATTCTGGAGGCTGGAAATCCAAGGTCAAATGCTGGCAGAGTTAGGGTTTCTGGAGGCTTCTCTCCCCAGCCACAGACAGTGGCCACCTTCCTTCTAAGGCCCTCCGTGGCCTTTCCCCTGGGCCTTGTAGAGAGAGAGATATCCAGGGTGTGTCTTCCCCTTCTTATAAGGACACCAGTCCAGTGAGATTAGAGCCCCACAGTTAGCGCCTCCTCTAACCTTAATTACCTCCTTGATACAGGCACATTGGGGGTTAGGTATTCAACATATGAACCAGGACCTAGAAGTGCTTCTGTTTGAAAACTGACTGAAAAGCCCTAACTCTGTCGACCAGTGGGGAGGGCTCCTAAAGGGAAGGGAGATGGTGGCAATCTTCAAAGAGAAAGGGAGGGGACTGAGACATCTGACGGACTTTGCAGGAAGAGACACTACCCTAGTCATCCGGTATTTATTTATATTAGTGGAGATTCGTGTAATACACCCTCTTCAGCTGCAAAGTCCTAAAACTGTTACCTAGCTTGAACAATTCTGACCCCTTAACTCAGACCCCATCTCTCTTACCCTCTCCTTGACAAGGAATGCATCCAGGAACATGTCGGGAGAGGGCGGTGAGGGGAGATTTTAGGCAAACTGCTGTTTGTGGGACCATCAGGGCCTCTGAAGGCTACGGGGAGACCGCAGTGGAGAAGCAGGGTGGTGATCGCATCAGGTGGACAGGAAGGTTTCAGGATGGCAGCAAACAAAAGATGAATATTGAAGCCAAGAGTGGGAGACAGAGGCATAGCTTAACTTTTATAGCTGGGAGAATAGGTTGTTTTGTTTGCTTTTGGTATCTTTTGTCTGCCAGGTGCCTCAGAAATGAGCTTACCATGGAAACCCAGGACTGTCAACTGAACAATCCAAGTACCTGGCTCAGAGGGGCCACATCCTGAGGAAAAGGAATGGGAGCTTGAACTACTATAAGCAGCAGTAACTTTACATTCCTGTCTAGGCACTGTTCTACAGTAATTTTGATTGCCTTGATAAAACACCTGAGAGCTTAGTAGAAATGGATATAGTTACATAATTGAAATTCTGGACCACTACAGCTGAGGACTAGGCTCTGTCTGGAGCACAGCAGTCGGCACAGACGATCCCACACACCTTTCTCTGGGTGAATGTGGGGTGGAGGAAGTCATTTACTTTCTTTTTATTATCTATTTTGGGCTATGGCTCCTAATTGCTTGAGCATATGGATTGAGAAAATGTAAGAGGTAGCCATTATTTGCATCAGGACTGCATTAATCTAAGCATATCCAATATTTAGGAAAGCAAGAATTACTGCAGGTGTCGGTACGTGAACTGTGTGAAGGTGGTGATGGGCACACACATGCTTAATTTAATGTTGTGTTGTGAGTTAGTAATGGCCAGTTTCCTCAGTATCGACGTTTTGAATGTTTCTTCAATGTGGACTAATACGGTCACATTGCAACTCTTTTTGGACAGCTGCCTCATCACAAAAGTGCTGACACTCCCTGCAGGGCGATGGCGCTGATTAGAGGGTGGAAACCAGCTCGCTGCACTCTGGATATGGGGGGTTCATCCTTCTTGGGAGTATTTTTATGCCCCATGAAAACTTGATTTTTTTTTTTTTTAATTAGGGATACAACTACTCGTGTGTCTTGCCATCAGATTTTGTAATTTTTTTTCCTCAAGGCTTCAAAAAAATTTCTTTTGGATTAACATGAGGGCACACTTATTGGGACAAGGTAAGGGTGAGCGCAATCTCCTGGGAAAGGACTCAACTACAACTCTGACTTTACCTTGCAAAAGCTTCAATTTTAAAGGAACAGACTTCGAATCTGTTCAAGAATCAATGTCACACTGAAAAATGCTGTGGATTCCAAACCTGTTTCTGGAAATGAGCAGATCAGGCTCTCTATTCCGTACGCAAACCTGCTGTCACGGTCCATTCCACTGTGGGCACTCTGCCGCGGGTTCAGGGGTGAGGGAGGCACAAGTGGGGGTTTCCCTAATTGTCCAGAACAGGGAAAACAGGCCTGCAGACAGGGTATTTAACTGAGTAGTAAAGTATCCAGTGTTGGTAGACAGAAGACAGTAATCATTGTGCTTTTATCTGAGGAGAAACGAACACGTTCTAGAAGAGGTGCCACGTGAACAAAGTTTCTAAGAATGAACAAGTTTGGCTCGGCGCCTGTGGCTCAATTGGCTAAGGCGCCAGCCACATACACCTAAGGTGGCGGGTTCGAATCCCCAGCCCGGGCCCACCAAACAACAATGATGGCTGCAACCAAAAAATGGCCAGGCGTTGTGGCAGGCGCCTGTGGTCCCAGCTACTTGGGAGACAGAGGCAGGAGACTCGCTTGAGCCCAGGAGTTGGAAGTTGCTGTGAGCTGTGATGCCATGGCACTCTACCCAGGGGGATAGCTTGAGGCTCTGTCTCAAACAAACAAACAAACAAAAAAAAAAGAATGAACAAGTTTGCCAAGCAAACAGGGAAAGAAAACGTTTCCAGAGTGAACATTGCCCCTGCTTTCCCCTCCTCCAGAAGCGCCACAAGCCTGGACAACTGGAAAGTTCCATATGGAAGGATTAGGGACCTAG
>CAUYQV010065024.1:0-27147 GCA_963574575.1 Galagoides demidoff
CAAGCAAGTCCCCTGCCTCCGCCTCCCAAGTAGCTGGGACCACAGGTGCCCGCCACACCGCCAGGCCATTTTTTGGTTGCAGCCATCATTGTTGTTTGGTGGGCCCGGGCTGGGGATTCGAACCCGCCACCTTAGGTGTACATGACTGGCGCCTTAGCTGATTGAGCCACAGGCACCGAGCCAATAATTTCTGACTTAATTGGAAATTTCCCACTCTGATGCTTCCATGACCTAAACTAAAATCCAAAAATGAAGCTAATATTTTATTCTTTAGCTGTATTAGCTTGATTATTGAATGTATTTGCTTTCACTGATTTGTTGCTACTATAATGCCATTTTAAATGTACTTTTATTATGTTAATTATCATTAAGATAAATGATTAGTTGTTAAAAATTAGCAAAGTTTGGAATAAAAATTTTATGTATGATTATACTATAATTCAGTCATTAAAACCTCAGTAATGAAGTGTTATTGAGGAAAAGTAAATACTGTTCCTAGGTTCAGGTTTCATTGTATTTTTCTAATTTTGGTTAACATAATCATTTTGTTCTAATAAAGTCTAGATTATGACTGTGAAAACACTATCCCTAGATATTTAATTCAATCTCTTCCATATCAGAAAACTGGAAAATATCAGCTGGTTGAAGAAGGATTATCATCTCATAAGGAAGGGCAGGTTGTAAGGCACTTGGGAGAAGGTGCGGGACTTTCACTGCCCTGACATTTTCCCTGCTAAATCTGACAATCTTGTGTTTCAATATACATCACAGAATTTCATTATATGTATATTTGAAATAGATAAGGGACTCAGGGAGATGGCTCTAAAGTGCTTTCTGCTCTGAAATTCTGTTGTATAAAATGTTATTACAATATTATAATGAATATTATTTTATATTATCCATGAATATATAGTTATTATATTGCATGTATAAATGTATTATATTACATATATAAATATATTTCAAATATATTACTCTTTTGATGATAATTTATCACTATGTAATATCACTCAATCCCTCCAAACTCCTACACTTGAAAATGTTTGGTTATAATGAAATCAAACATCTCCTATCCCAGATTTCCTCATTCCTAAGAGTCACAGAATTTTCCACGAAAAAGAAATACAGAGCTCAGATAGTCTCATCTTTTGAGCATATCAGGAAGGAGGCTAAATCTAACAGATCTCAAATTAATAGCCAATATGTAAAGTCAGCAGCATGGATTAGCTCCTGCTCCTCATTTCACTATGTCATGGTATTTCTCCCATGTTTTGCATCTTTGAAAATTATTAAATCTCTCCTCTACCTCATAAAATGAGCAAACACACAAAACTATTTTAGCTTCCATGATTGACTTAATATCCCTTGATTTCCCAAATTATGATAAGTTTTGACAGATTGATTCCTCCACCCTTTCCTTACTTGCTTCACCACCTGTTATTCCTGCCTTTCAGCTTTTGTCAGCCTAAGATATGTTACTAAGGAGGAGTAATGCAACATTGTCACCACCAAATAACATTTTAAATCAAAGGACTTCATCAGATTAGGAAAATGTATTCATTTTCTACTGCTACAGAGTTCCTGATTTAAAACAACACAAATGTATATCTTGTAATTACTATAAGTCAGGATACTGGGTTAACTGGATTAACTTCGCTCAAGGCTTAAATCAGGGTGTTGGCAAGGGGCTGCAATCCCTTGAAATCCTTTTCCAAGCTCCCACAGCTTTTGAAGTAATTCATTTCCTTGAGAGTATAAGACTAAAACTCCCATTTTCGTGCTGGCTGTCAGTTGGGAGTCATCATCATCTTTAAACCAACAGCCATTCTCTGTCATATGGATCTGTTTACAGTATGACAGCCTATTTACTCAAAGTCAGCAGGAGAATTTCTCAAATCCTTCAGATCTTCACTTTCAAGAAGGGCCCAGTTCCTTTCATAGGCTCACTCATTGAGTCAGTCCCATTCAGGAAAATCTTGCTTTTGAATATTTCAGAAGTCAGCTAATTTGGGACACTAATTACATCAGCAAAACCCTTTTACCTTTGCTACATTATCATAAAAATAAAGTCCATTTTATTTCCTGTTTTTCTGAACTCATGGGAAAGAGATTTATACATGAAACGTGTACCAAGTGGCAGAAATCTTAAAGATCATCTCAGAATGCTTCCAACTACAATAAGTATTCACCTAGAAATGAGGAGAATGTAAATATTAAGTGGCTAAAGGAGGAAGATTACTAGTGTACATATGTTCAGAGAAGATGATGGCAAGACAGAAACTTCTCTGCTTAAACTCAAAAACAGGGCCAAATGTCCCTTAAGTAAGTTTTGCTGCTTTGTGATTTTTCTAAGTTCTTAGCTTAATTTCAATTTTTTGATATTTATAAGTACCCTCTATGTACTTTTATAATTGTATTTAACCCCTAAAGAGATCTGGAGAAAATAGGTGCTTTCATTATTTCCAGAGATTATGCTCAAAATACATTCATAGTAACACAAAACCAGTTAAAGAAAGTAGAGCTGTACTTCTCTCAAGTCTACTACCTGTCCACTAAACCAAAGGTCCCTCAGTTTATATTCTCTGTATACTAGGTTTCAATAGTTCAGGTAAAGGACTATCAGTATATGATGTTGTCCTTGCCCTCATGAAATATAACATGTATTTGGAGACAGTGCCATCTCACAAAAGTATGACATAATGGAAACCATTTTAAGAATAAGTGTGAAGTGAATAATATTTAGCTAAGACATATCTGGTATACTCTATAATATAATGCATGCCTCTATTAGAGCTTTCACTATTCTCTTCTTCCTTCACTGTTTCCACACTAGGCCATGAACTACTTGAGGACAGAGATTGAATCAATTTTTGCTTTATATTCACAAAAGTTAGCACAGATCATGGTACATAATAATGTGATAGATTCTCAATTGTTGTTTGTTAAAAATTAATTATTTCCTCAAAGATGAGGTAATTTGCATTTTCTATAATTGCAATTATTTTATATTGGTCATGGGATTTTCTAGCTGAATCATGAGGTTTTGCTGAGAAATAAGTAAGAATTTCAGAGTAATAATCACATGGCATGTTGAAAGGAGATTTAAAATCTAGAATAAACCTGTTTTCAGACTTCTGCACAAGATTGTGGCCAAGTAACAGTTTCTTTGCAGCTGGGTGTGGTATATTGGGGAGAGAAGACTCCAGGCATCCATCTGGGGGACTTAGGGAGACAGCAAAAGATGTCCAGACACCAGGAGGAGGATAAAAGTAGTGGAGAAGTGCCAAATATTAGCCTTTGGTCTGAGGCTATGGCAGTCATGGTTATAGCTACAATAGGAGCAAGATTGGAGACACAGAAGGCCTTCCTTGCAGGTTGTTTTGCTTTTTGAACTTGGGCACTCGAATTACCTTGGGAGAACTTCGGTGAGAGTGTGGGTAACTTTAAGCATTGCCCAGGGTTTGGGATGGAGCTTCTGGGTCAGACCATAGCTATCATTGTTTGACTGTTGGCCTCTTGCAGCCATTGTGGGAGAGCTGATCATCAGGCTCTACCCTCAGAGTTGCAGAGTTAGGCCCGGGCTGGAAGACTCTGGGCGAGAGGTCTAGTGACTGTGAATAGCACCAATGGCCAGTACTAAGATAGAGGGGAAGAGTGGAGCCTTCAGTGTTCACAATAGGAGCGTTGCCTTGCAGCCTCGGCCCTCAGGGGCATAGAGTGAGGATGGTTTGGGCACCTGATAAGCAGACAGCCACTTCAGAAGAGATCTCAGCAACATCTGCTTTCCTGGGAAAGCCTCTGCTTAGCCAAGGTTAATGGTTTAAAGTGTCCTTTACATGGGCTGAGGAGAGATACATGCTCTCAACTCTGCATTGTTTGAGGGCAAAGAAGTCAGTAGAGGCCTCCAATATCTATCTTATACAGCTGTGTCAGCAGCTGTAATTGTGATTAGCATCTCATATGCCAGAAGATCACCTGTTGTACAGACAATATTCGGCAAGATATATATACTGTTTTTATTTATTTCAACATTTTACCCCTAGATTTTACTTTTTTTCTTTCTTCCTTTTTCTAGTTTAAATATAATTTTCCATTATTGCTTCCTTTAATAATAAACTTCATTTTTACTAGTGTTTCTGTCCCTGTTATTTGGTCTTTCCCCCAATTTTATCCAGTAAGATTTTTGGTTTATTTGTTTTGGTTTGATTTATAGTGTTTTTTGTTTTCCTCTGATTTGTAGGAGGAGGGGTGCCATGTATGCTCAGGCTAACAAACAGCCTCTGACTTCAAGGGAACCACCCAACACAGCACCTCCAAAAGTTGCTGGATTTTAAGGGGTGTGTCAAAGTACCTTACTGTACACCTTTATTACTCCTGTCTCCCTCTTTTTGTGTCTCGCTTCTTTTTGTGAATATTTCATTCTCCTCACCCCCCTCTCTTTTCCTTTCCCTTTTTTCTTTTTTTAAAATCTTTTTTCCCTTCTTGCTCTTCAGTCTTCTCTTCCTTTTAGTCCTATACCAACAGGACTCATTGATATCTTAGGTCAGAAGTATAGTAAATTAAAGAGCAAGAGGAAGTGAAATTAGAGGAAGGAAACAGACAAAGGAAAACACTTATGATGAAGAAACAGCAGAAAAATCATGGCAACATGAAAAATAAGACCAGAACAACCCCCTCCCCTCCATGGGAACATGCAGTAGCTACTGAAGAGGACTCCACCTATAAGGAAATGTTTGAAATGACAAAAGGGGAATTTAAAATACAGTTGACAAAAAACAATGAAAGAAATTAATGAGAGAGTGGAAAATTATCAAAAGGAAATCCAAAACCAGAATCAAATAAGAGATGAACAATATGAAGAATATAGAAAGGATATAGCAGAGCTGAAGGAATTGAAGCAGTCAATTAGGGAACTTAAAGATGCAGTAGAAAGTATCAATAACAGATTAGACCATTCAGAAGGAAGAATCTAACATATAGAGGACAAAGCTCTTGAGATAACTCAGATAGTTAAAGAGGCAGAAAAGAAGAGAGAGGAAGCAGAACATTCACTGACAGAATTATTGGACTTCATGAAGCATTCAAACATATGAGTTATAGGTATCCCAGAAGGGGAAGAAGAATGTTCCAGAGGAATAGAAGCCATACTAGAGAATATTATAAATGGAACCTCCCAAATATCACCAAAGATTCTGACACATTCCTTTCAGAGTGATATTGGACCCCAGGTCGCCTCAACTGAAATAAAGCTTCTCCAAGACAGATTGTGATCAACCAGTCCAAAGTCAAGACAAAAGAAAAGATTCTGCAAGCTGCCAGGAGAAAGCACCAATTGATCTACAAGGGGACTAACTAGAAATAGAAAAGCAAAATTTCTAGTAGCCTCAATCAGTAATGATAAAGGGAAAATAACAACAGATGCCACAGACATACAAGAGATTATCTCTGAATACTACAAGAAACTCTATGCACAGATAATTGACAATATGAAGGAAATGGATCAATAATTGGAATCACACCTTCTCCATAGACTTAGCCAGGAAGAAATAGATCTCTTGAACAGACCAATTTCAATGACTGAGATCAAAGAAACAATAAAAAATCTCCCAACCAAAAAAAAAATGCCCTGGTCCAGATGGCTTCACAGCAGACCATGTATGAAGAATAATATCAAACCTTCAAAGAAGAACTTATTTCCATACTAAAGAAATTATTCCAAAAAATTGAGGAAGAAGGAGTCTTCCCCACATGTTCTATGAAGCAAACATCATCCTGATACCAAAACCAGGAAAAGACCAAACTAAAAATGAGAACTTCAGACCAATTTTACTAATCAATATAGAGGCAAAAATTCTCAACAAAATCCTGGCCAACAGAATACAGATTAACATAAAAAAAGTCATACATCATGATCAAGTAGGTTTCATCCCAGGGATGCAACGCAGGTTTGACATACACAAGTCTATAAATGTAATTCACCATATCAAATTAAGCAAAAACAAAGACCTTATGATCCTCTAAACAGATGCAGAAAAAGCATTTGATAAAATCTAGTGCCCTTTCTAATTAGAACACTGAAGATTATAGGCATAGTTGGCACATTTATTAAACTGATCAAAGCTATCTATGACAAACCCACAGCTGATAAATATTTTGCTGAATAGAGTAAAACTAAAAGCTTTTCCACTTAGAATTGGAAACAGACAAGGTTGTTATCTATCACCACTACTATTCAACATAGTGCTGGAAGTTCTAGCTATATTGGCTAGAAAATAAAGGGAATCCAAATGGGAGCAAAGAAGGTCAAACTCTCCTTCTTTGCTGATGATATGATCTTATACCTAGAGAACCCTAAAGATTCAACTACAAGACTCCTGGAAGTCATCAAAAAATACAGTAATGTGTCAATATATAAAATCAATGTCCACAAGTCAGTAGCCTTTGTATATGCCAATAACAGCCAAGATGAGTAGCTAATTAGGGACACAACCTCAACCCCCTTCACCATAGCTTCAAAGAAAATGAAATACCTAGGAATATCCCTAACAAAAGAGGTGAACGACCTCCATAAAGAAAATTATGAACCCCTAACAAAAGAAATAGGAGAGGATATTAACAAAATGAAGAACATACCATGCTCATAGCTGGGAAGAATCAACATTGTTAAAATGTCTATACTTTCCAAAATAATCTAGACATTCAATACCATCTCTATTAAAATACTAACATCGCACTTTCAAGACTTGGAAAAATTAATTCTTCATTTTGCATGGAACCAGAACTTGCTAATAAAAACAAATCTTGGGGCATCAGCATTCCAGATCTTAGGGTATACTACAAGGCCATAGTGGTCAAAACAGCATAGTACTGGCACAAAAATAGAGACATAGACATTTGGAATTGATTAGAAAACCAGGAAATGAAACTAACATCTTACAGCCACCTATTCTTCGATAAACCAAACAAGAACATACACTGGGGGAAATAATTCCTAGTCAATAAATGGTGCTGAGAGAACTGAATATCCAAATGAAAAGACTTAAACTGGACCTGGACCTTTTTCCACTTATAAAAATTGATTCAAGATGGATAAAAGACCTGAATTTAAGGCAGGAAATGATAAAAATCCGCAAAAAAAGTGTGGGGAAAAAACTGGCAGATATTGGCCTGGGGAAAACTTTATGAAAACTTCTGTGGCAATTGTAACAACAAAATAAGCCAATAGGACTTAATTAAACTTAAAAGCTTCTGTACAGCTAAGGGGACAACAAAATCTCAAAACTGCAGAAGCTTGTGTTGATGTGAGGAGAAGGGAATGCTTTTACATTGCTGGTAGGACTGAAAACCAATACAACCTGGAAGAACCTCAAAGAACTCAAGCTAGACCTCCCATTTGATCTTGCAATCCCATTACCAGGCATCTACTCATGGGGGGGGAACTATTACCGTAAGGACACTTTCACTAGACTTTTAATTGCAGCTCAATTTACAATCGCTAAAATATGGAAACAGCCAAAATGCCCATCAACCCAGGAATGGATTAACAAGCTATGGTATATGTACACCATGGAATACTATTCAGCCATTAAAAAGATGGAGACTTTACATCCTTTGTGTTAACTTGGATGGAAGTGGAACACATTATTCTTAGTAAAGCATCACAAAAATGAACGAGCAAGTATCCTATGTACTCAATTCTGAAATGAGGATGATTAATGACTTAGTACATGGTGGGGGTGGGGGAAGGGGAGAGCAGAGGGAAGGAGGCAGGGAGGAGGGGGAAGGGGAGAGCAAAGGGCGGGAAGGAAGGAGGGGTGTGTGGAATTGAAAAGCAGAGAAAGAGAAGGAGGGAGGTGGGGGTGGTCATCGTGTGTGACACACCTTTTGGGGGCAAACAGAATTGTAAGAGAGACTTTACCTAACAAATGCAATCAATGTAAACTGGTTCTTTGCACCTTCAATGAGTCCCCAACAATAACAAAAATAAACAAATAAAAATAAAACCTGTTTTCAGAAAATGAAACAAGGAGACAATCCTACTCTAGAAATTAATGAATCGAAGATGACTAATATGAGATTTCTGTCCTTGAGAAAGAAACTTATAGTCTCATGAGGAAGAGAGCAATAAGCAGAAATTATGAAAGGGCATGAAAAGCATGCCAATAGAATGTCCATTATGGTAGCGCTGAGGAAGAAGTGGCTAGCTCTACTTGGAAGTATATATAAATAGATGTGTCTCTGTCAATCTTATGTCAATATTTCATAGAAAAATATCATTATCACTTTAATTAAATTAGCATTGGTTGGGTTTATTTGAGATCAAACAAAGAAAAATATGTCCCTTTACATTTCAGTTTCTAAGACAAGGGGACCATAATTAGACATTCAATGCAGAATACACATAGGAAAGCCTTCATTCAATTAGGTGAAAATTACTTGACATGACTCAGTTTTATGACTGCAAAGAAGAATGGAGTCATCTAAGAAAGGTGATGACTTCATATATCAATGCATAATTTAATATAAAGGATACAGTATATATGAATAGATCTATATACGAGGTGGTATTGAAGATTTTATAATTTAAATATTTAGTACTTAAATACTTTTCATATTAAATGACAAAATTTTAAAGCTCTAATCCTTACTAAGTGCAGTTTTTTCAAAGTTGTCATATGGAAAGGGCTTTAGTAAAAGGTCATATAAATTGTATAATAAAAGTCAAATCAGATATTCTTTTAACTGTGAATATGACAGGAGAAGGATTATATGGAAATAAATGTGCACATTCTTTCTGATCTTGATGAGGCATCTCTATTTTTATTCTGAAAATGTTTTTAATTTGTAATTACTCATTTTGTGAAATGATTTTCATCTTAAAGGCAAAAGTAGATGTGTCTTACCCCCCCTTATGAGTATTCATCAATTTCATTTTATCGTATCACTATTTCCAGAAGAGTCATGGACAAAACAGAGTTTTTATACACCTTAAATGGGGCCATATTGCTACAACATAAAACTAAATGTATTTTTCCTTATTTACAGAAAGGAAATTTTAAAAATTGTATTTGGATATAATGGGCTTGCTTTAATCCAATAAAACTTGAGTACTAAATGTATACCTCACATTTTGAAGCTTGAGGGAGTTATTAAAATAAATGTATCCAGAAATGTAGTATTAGTTGGAATTATAACCAAACTTAAGATGGACTTAGATAGTTTTTACTCCTCATTTATCCTAACATTTAGAATACTACATAAGATCATCAATAAGTATTTGGTTCAGAAGGAATGAATAAACAAATGTATTTTTGGCTCACCAAAACATAGTGACTTATAGATTTGCTTTAAAAGCCAGGGATATGTTGGGCTTATCTTTAAATTTGGAGTTAAGAATATGGAGAGTAATTATTTTTACACAAAATATTATACTATTGTATGACTATTTCCATTTTCATGTTGTTAAGTGTATTATATTAGAACTGTGCTGGCCTTTACTTCACAGGCCTAGAAACCAATGTTAGGGTGCTTTCAACTCCCAAGTCTGTTCATTGTAATTATAAATTTGAGGAAAAAATGATAACCATCAGGCAAGTGGGTGGACCTAGTACACGCACAATGATCCTGACATGGGAAAGCAATTATTTATTACCTGGTATCTACCTATTCCTATTTTCAAGAGTGATCTATGATAACACTTGCTCCTTTGCATATCAAGGTCAACTCATATCCTAATAATCCACACCACTATGCCCACATATCTGTGTCTTTGACTTTTTTTGTCCACTGTTTCCAAGTAAGTCTTAGAAATTCTACTTCATTTTATGTGAGCCATCACTCATCTAAGCCTAGAAGAGGCAATCTAGCAGTGTATTAATACCATCTCACGTAGTCCTTGCCAAGATCTTGACCTCTATTACAGAAGCATGCCCTTCCACTAATAAACTCTTCCTTATCTACCTTTATATTTTGACTTATTTGAATCAGCACCATTAAGATCCAACTCTCTCTCTCCCTCCCTCTCTCTCTCTCTCTATATATATATATATATATATGTGTGTGTGTGTGTGTGTGTGTATGTATATATATATATACACATACACACACACACAGAGAAACGTGTGTGTGTGTGTGTGTGTGTGTTTCTCTCTCTCTCTCTCCACACACAAATACATACACATACATGCTAACAATATAGGTTCCCCATTAGGGCTGGAGGGTGACCCCCATTTTCTAGGCTTGGGTGAGCTCAGAAATCACTCTTATCACAGATCCCAATCTCTACACATAAACAGATCCTTTGCAGTCAAAATTCTGTGAGTCCAGAGCAAAGCCATGAATAAAAAACATCCTGATCAACCATCTGGATGGTTCCTCCTAGAGTGGGGAACACATGCCAGAATGCCTTGCTTAGGGCAAGGACTGCAAGGACCACATTCCTTTGCTAATGTTAGTATTATTTTCTTCTTATAGACCCCTGGCCAACTGTGACATGTTCTAGACATACATTCCCTAAACCCCAGACAGGATAGGAAAAGCAGTATATAACCCCCTAGACAGAAATACCTCAAAGGAGTGCCTACTTGGGCTCCCCTCCACTGACAGAGGTTCAGTGTGTTCCCCCTTTTGTGTTTATCTTTTCTTTTATCTTTTAATAAACTCCATCCTTTCACTTACTCTCATGATTTGTGGTTTCATTCTTCAAACTCCAAGATCCAGGACCTAAAACAGAGAGAAATTCTGGCTACACTGACTGATAGAGATACACACACTGATATATATTCCTTTAGTGTCTGCATATGTGTCTCATATGTATATGTGTATACATACATATGAGATATACACATATATGTATGAGATACATATGTGTATATACACATATACATATGATATATATATGAGAGAGAGAGGGACTCTGATTTCATTGTGGTAAGTGTTGACTAGATCTTGCAGCAATTTTAGTGTATGGCCCTTTTATGCTTTGGAAGACCTAGAACTTTTTTTTGGCTGATTTGTGTTGAAACTTGACTCTAAACATTGGTTTGCTAACCATGGCATATGAGCATATATCCCCAAATGTCAGGTGTTGCCCTTGGAGCCCTCTGCATTGTCTTTAAGTAAGGTAGTATGCTAGCCTTCAAAATGGAAAACTGTTTTTTGTTGTTGGTTTTTTTTTTATGTTTTGTTTTGTTTTTTGTATATCCAGAGAATTGAAGGTGTTACAGACATTCAAGGATTTTAAGTGTTTAAGTGTAAGGATGGTCAGTCTTTATAGTGAAATAATGGAAAAAAATTATTAACTCATAATTTTTCAGTGAGGATTAAAATAAGTCTCTTTCTGTGCCTGCTCTCTTTCTCTTTCTCTTGTTATCAGACTGCCATCTCTGTGGAGTTCCTGTTTCACAAACCACTGAGGAACCCAGAAGACCAAAAGAAAATGTAAAGTCTTTTCTTTGCATTCACCAGTTCCTTTGTCTTTCAGAATTTATTTCTTTAAGCCTCAAGTGGTTCCTGAATGTCCCAAACAAAAGAAAGTCAGGCCTCAGGAATGAAACATATAGGAAAATGTCTGTCTTTAACCTTGCTTAAGTAAAAAAATCCTATACACCATTCACATGCTCAATACCTTATGAATTTGACCACAGTTGCCTTTTTCTTCTCCCTTAAATTTAACTAAGGGATTGATCTCAACTTTGGGAATTCTTCCTTTTCTTTTTTGGGGATGCCATACCATCTCCTTGCCCTCTATTTTCTCTCTTTTCTCTACTCTAATTCCCTCCCTTACATCTTCTCTTTTAAAATAAATTCTCTACTTTTATATCCTAATCTTGATCTGGAGAAATGATTTTCCCATCCCACATGGCTACCTACTGAGTTTTATTCCCTATCATCAAGTGCATCAGTGCAGATATCTCTATCCTAAGTCTTGAAATCACAACCTTTTCCAATCAGGGCCATAACTTGGTCATTTCAGTTTTGCCTTCAATGAGTATTCAAACTTCTCTGGAGTATGGATGTTCTTACAATTAAGTACGAGGTCTGATTCTCTCTACTTTCTTGCCTCCAGATTCAGGAGATGATAGTGTCTTTATAAACTTCCAAAGAAACCCTCCGGCTTTCACACTTCAACATATATTGCTTATTAATCATTCTTAGCTGTTCATTGTCTTTCTCCAGATTGTAAATTGCCCCTACCATAGACATCTAGTTTAAAAGTTCTTAAAATTGATCTCCTTCGCCATTTCTCCCAAAACCATTCAAGTATCTGAGAAATTATACCTTCTAGGATAGTCCCTCCTTTTAGTATTTCATCCCAATTCATCATTAATGAAAGCTTTAAGCATTGTATGGTAATGACATGCCAAGAGATGTCAATTATTCATCCGCTGGGAGTTATCCATCATATTTTAAAGTCTATCCCAAGGAAGCTTCCTAATACCAACTGTAGTATGTCGGGTTCCTCAAAAACAGACTCTAAGACACTCATGGTTGAATACAAGAGGTTTATGAGATAAAAATATTTAGAAGATGGGAGAGAAACAGGATAGGGCAGAGAGAAAAATAGGACTGTTAAGAATTTTCAGCAAGTTGGGTGTTCAGGCAGGCACCTATAGTCCCAGCTACTTGGGAGGCTGAGGCAAGAGAATCACCTAAGCCTAAGAGTTGCAGGTTACTGTGAGCTGTGACACCATAGCACTCTATCGAGGGTGATAACATGAGACTCTGTCTCTAAAAAAAAAAAAAAAGAAAGAAAAAAAAAGAAGAAGAAGTTTTAGCAGAGGTCTCAATTAATCTTATAGGGAACCCTGGACGCTATGGCCTTTCAGAGTTCTTCTGCCTTGAGACAAAAAGGCCAGGCATTTATGTTACATGACTGGTAATTAGAAATGAGCCGACCCAATGAAAAAGATATGAACTTAGGTAGGACAGCTCTCTTTGGCATAAAGGCAAGTTGCAGAAAATAATTCAGGTGAGAACTGAGTGATGGTGAGAGCCATAAGTCACAAATACTCCAAACAGACAGAGTCATTATTGCTTTTCCTGAAGGTGTGATTGGGTGATTTGCTGTAGCATTCACTATAATTTACCAAGGAAGATTTTCCACTTGAAAGGAGCATTCTGGAAGCTTAAGGATTTAACACTTACTCCTAAGGAGTAAGTTAGGATGATGATTCTAAGAAACACAGTAACCTGAAAGGAATGAGAACTTTAAAGCAGGAAGTATACATGATCATCCTCAAATAACACAAACACAGTGTCCTGCCCAGGTTTGAAGCTGGTTAGTGGTATGCCAGTTTCATATATTGTAAAATCTCAATGTTATGTAAACTATAATGTATACTTGCAGTTATCATTTGCAGAGTTTGTACTGAATTTGACTTGAAAATCTTCACTAGAAAAAACGTCCTGACTGTGATTACTGTGCTCCAAGGGGCTCCTGTGCCTAGCCATTCATAGCCAGATAACAGAGCTTAAATTCATCCTTCAGGTCCTCCTTAAAGTGTTTCTTCTGCCTTTTTTACTTGAGGTGGCCATATTTTAATTCACTATACAATAGCTTCTAGCTGCATGCAATGATAAGGAATGATTATTAAAATGCCTGAGAGAGGAGATTATATTTTAAAAAAGCAAAACTCAGAAAGATTGATAAACTGGGCAAATCTTGCTCCTTCTCAGTTGAATATATAATTAAGAAATTAGCTTATCCTTTATGGAGCAAGTTGGTCCACCATATCTTAATAACAAATGGGAAGAAGAAAATGGAGGTTAATTTTAATGTACATGAATAACAGGTAGGATCTTAAATTGTTCCTATAAAATTAAAAAAAAAACTCATTATTTGTCTTTAATTTTTCTTAGTTCAAATAATATCTCACCAATATTAAGTAATTTTTAAAATCCTCACTATGCCAATATGGTTATTCAAGTGAAAAATTAGCACTGTATGGGACTTTCGAGCCCACAATGAAATGTTTCTTATAACAATCTCTTCACCGTTAAATTGGATTCACTTTCAAGTCAGTCTCCTTTCAGGCAAAATTACCACATGTAATTAGCTTACACAGAGACTTGCTCTAGCCAAATTAGCCTGTCACTTTATATACAAAGTATATTCTTATGTGAAGGGTCAGAGACCCTCATAATTATAACTGCAAAATAGTTCTCTAATGATAATAATACCCTTGTCTTTAATGGGACTGAATTTTATCTTTAACTAAGGTCTCGCAAACCCAGAGATAACATATGGTTGGGGAATGTGGTAAGCAGATTTGAGTGCATTTCTGAAATAAACTATATTCGACCTACTTTTCTTTGAATGATTTTATTCAGGATGGCTTGTTGCAGATTATTCTTTTCTTCCATCTAATGCCTTGAATAGTTTACAAAATCAATAAACAATAACTACAAATAGCCACAGTAGTTTAACACAAACTTCCTAAATTCCTTACTCGGACAAAAATTCAAGGGGGATAATTGACATAAATGGGTATTTTGCGATAAAAACAATACAAAACATGAAGCAAATGGTATAGAAATAGATGAAAGATAACTCCTAAGTGGGAATAACATTTCCAAAGTAGGTTATATATCAAGTGGGATGTGTAAGACATAACATAAAATGAGGCTGTCGAGACCGTAGAACTTTTACTTTTCCAATCAAGAAAGGATAGCCCTTCTGAATGTTCTCCTCTCGGGAGACCTAGAAATACTTTTCAGAAAAAGAACACTTTCAGGAAAGGGAAGATAAGAGCAGACATGGCCCATATTGTTTAAATTGTGACAAATACATAAATATGAGTATGACAAGATATGGTAGGAGCATCATATAATAGAAATAAGGAGTGTCTAAAAGAATGAAATATTTACCAGGAGAAATAGCAGTGGCAATGGTAAGTGGACGGAAAAGACATTTCCTCACAATTTATCTCTGCTTACATTGCCTATTCAGCCAAACCTAAGCAATATGCTGATGGCCATGATGTTTCTGCTTATTGAGAAAGCCACACAACCTTAAATCTTTACTTCCACATTCCAACTATCACTCAGGTATACTTTCTTGGTGGAAACTAGTTTCATGAACAGACTCTGCAAAAAGCGATACTGGAGTTTGGTTTAAGTTCTAATTGTGAAAGGCAATTTTTAGAAACTATCAAAGTAGAAAAGGAATTTTCAAAAGATATCGGGCAGCCACAAATTACATAGTTCTTTTAGGGGAGTAAAGATAATTTTCAGTAAATGAGGGTTTCTGTGTATGTAAGAAAACTATGCAGCAGTTTTAGAGATCCAACATTTCGGATTGGAATAAGAGGACAGAGGAATTCAAGGAGGTGCTCAGGAAGAAAAATGGAATTGATTAAGTAATGAGATTGATAAATTTTTAGGCATGGCAGGAACTATACATTTCTGTTGAAGCATGTTGGTAGAATTGACAGGTATATAGACAATTTAGCACATTAAAAAAGATAATATTTAAATACAAGTATATTTTTAAGTTGTTAAAAAAGAAAGTAAAAATTTAGTACACTCTTTTGCTTAGTAGTGAATCACTTTAAATAGTCATAATAGGCTCAGTGCCCACAGCTCAGTGGTTAGGGTGCTGCTCACATGCACTGGGGCTGGTGGGTTCAAACCCTGCCTGGGACTGCTAAACAACAATGACGATGACAACAACAGTAAAAAACATAGCCAAGCGTTGTGGTGAGCACCTGTAGCCCCAGCTACTTGGGAGGCTGAGGCATGAGAATCACTTAAGCCCAAGAGTTTGAGGTTGCTGTGAGCTGTGATGCCACACTCTACCCAGGGTGACAGCTTGAGATTCTATCTCAAAAAAAAAATAGTCATAATAATGTTAACATCAACTGGACACTTGACAAAAAGTTGTAATGTATTCAGAGGATGAGTGGAAGAAAAGTGAGGATAAAGAAGGTGAAATAATTATTTTCTTAATTTCAGGACTTTAAGAGGTACACTTCTTTTGTTTGCATATTTTATTTTTTTGCACAAATTGAGTCAAGTTGATAAGCATGCTCCCCACCCAGACAGTATGTACTAAATCCACTAGGAAATTAAATAGCACTAAACTTTCATCATTTCAATAGAAAACATATAATATTTATAATGGAAAAATTAATAAAACTAAGAAGTGTATTACTTATAAATATAAAATTTAATACCTTAAGAGACAATAGAAGGCATAACTGAGAGACAGAATTATTGGTTCCAGGTTTTCTTATAAACATTCCTATATTATTTGTCTTTTTCAACTACATCGTGAAACCATCATAAAATTTTACATTCCTAATATACTTACTAATATATATATTTTTTGCAGTTTTTGGCCAGGGCTGGGTTTGAACCTGCCACTTCCAGTAGGGTTGGTGCCCTACTCGTTTGAGCCACAGGTGCTACCCTGCTAATATTTTTATAAAAGGACTTGGTACATTTTTTCTCTTTATTACATTCAAAATACATATCCAATGTTATACCATGATTTTGACTGAGCATTATAATTTAAGAATATTTCCATGTTTAACCTGTCTATAATCATCATCTTTAATAGTATGCTATTTCACTTAGCATATACTCTCAAAGAAGTGTAATTAGTCCATTATTCTTTGTCTATTAATTCATAATCTATATTCAACAAAATAAAGGCCTTTGTGTGTATATCATAGGTTGTTCCGAGTGAACACTGACCTGGTTTGAAAACCGACTGGGAAGGCGCTCAAGAAGAGTAATGTAGGCCAGTTAAAAAATAAAAAACATAAAGTCTGAAAATGCCAGAAAGTGGTTGACATTATCTCAGGCCGAGCATTAAGGCTGAGCGCTAAGACTGAGAAAATGCAGCCCCCCACCCAAAACTTTTATTGATTTTTAACCAAGGTACATGTGCAAAATGTAAAAATGCCAAAAGTCTACGGGAAGATTAGTTGGAGAGGCTGGGTAAGAGGTAGGGATTGCTAACAGATCTCTGAAGGTATATTTAGAAAGGGGGAGGGAAAAACTAGTTCTATCCTGGCAGGGGAAGTAAGCCAGGTTTCCTAATCTAACTAAATATCAAAAATTCATGGAGCTTAACTCCTCCCACTTGTTGACTTTCCAATACACAGGCCTAGTCCCCCCCTGTCCAGGCCTCCGTGCTTTTTTCATCTTCTGTGGTTTTGATGAGTCCCGAGGTATTGTGTGTCTGGGTGCTTTCCCCTGGATACCCCAGGATTGAGGAAAGGCCCCCGCTGAGGAGTCAACCTATCTGCCTCCCACAGTACGTACAACTTTACATTTAGCTGCATGTAATGGCTTTCTGGGAAATTATTATCTAAATTTCTGAAAGAAGAGATTATATTTTTAAAAAGCAAGATTTAGGAAGATTGATAAACTGGAAACATTTTTTTTGAGTTGAATATGTAATTAAACAATTAGCCTGGTCCTTTAATAGAGCAAAGTGGTCCACCATATTTTAAGAACAAGGGGAAGGAGGAAAGTAGAATCTAATTTTAAAATATGTGAATCAGATGCCTGAAGTAGGATAATTGGATTTAAACATACATGATTTGATAAGCCAACTAATGAAAAATATTGGCAATCTACCTAAGAAAATTTTCATTTTGAATACTTACATCTATAAATAAAACATAACTTCAAAATGCTTTAGATACTCAAATAAAGAAATTGTTTTATTCAGATTTATATGATTATTCTGCTGAAAAGTATATCTTTCCATATTTATTTTTGTTAGTCATATTTCCTGCTTTGTTAGACATAGTTCGTATCTTTTACTGCATGATTTTTTATGTCTTTTTGACATTCTATCCTTAAATATTAATTGTAATAAGTGGACCTACCAAATTAATGTCACATTTATAAAAAATTACATGTCCTAGTCTTGTGTTGCTTTATATTAAATTGTAAGGCCATACTGTAATTATACTAAGTATAATTAGATTAAATTTTCAGTTATTTTCATTATAATGTATTCTAATATTGCTTTTAAGACATTGCCCTTATAATACTATAAAAAATGTTCAATTTTATTTATTTTTCTTATTCGGTTTTCAGAAATTATTTAAATTTAATCATCTGGTAATTCATTGTATTTACATAAATGAATTGAACAGATTTGAACTGTTTTAATCTCAGTTTTTGAGTTAGTCCAAACATACTATACAATAGCTTATTCAAACAATATTTACTTGTGATCCCTCTTTTAGTATACACGTATGAAACATTAAATGATTATGTTCACAAGATCTATTTCTCAACTCTTCAGGTCAATTGATATTTCAAGCTACTAATATGTCTGATAATAGTTTTAAAAATTAGCAATTTATACATTCTTGAATGTATGTCAAATTTGGTTCCTACATTATGCTACTTTTTTACTTCAAAAAAGGCACAGTAGCAAAAATAATGGAGTAGAGAATTCTGGGGGATCATTTTTCTTCAGACAGTATCTAGTCAATCCTGTCCAAATCAGTCATATTAGAACTCTAATTGACAAAAGTTGAATTCCTTTTTTTCTGCCAATCTCACATTGTTTTATTAGTATCATTTTTGGTGTTATACATTATATTTTCTTTTTTATGTATGAATAAATGAAAGAAAAATTTTTCCAAAATTCAAATCATAAAGTATATTACATAAAGTATGTGTCCCTTTGACCCCTGACTCTACCTGGTTCTCCCCAGAATAAAACTTAATTCTTAATTTGCCTTTTTTGAAATAGTTTATCATTCAAAAGTTGAAAACTGATGTTATATAACTTTATTTATGTAATAATGACAGTGAACAATAATACTAAAACTCATCATGAAACACTTGGAATTTAGATAGTCCTCACAGTAAAAAAAGAAAAAATCCAATACTAATTCAAACTATCATATCAGGAGGTCTAGAATATGAACATGGTGTTTGGTGGTTCTAATCCACGGATAAATGGTTTATAAGTAAGAAATCATTGACCAAAAGTTACAGAAAATAAAATCTCATGTCCATTTAAAGAAAATATGTATTTCCTTCCATGGAACACAAAGTTCCAAAGTAGAGTGGATCAAGACAGTTTGGCTCATAATTCAATTATATCATTAAGGTTCAAGCTCTTTTCCATCTTTTTATTGTAATCATCAGTGCATTAGCTTTTGTCCCTTACATACATTCAAGATAGGTCCCTTCATAGTTTCAAGATGATATCAGAACCTAAGACTTAAACGTTGTAACTATTTCATCCTTTGGGTCTCTGTAAGAATGAATAAACTTTCCCAAGGAATTTCCACACACTTATATTCTCACTATACTTTCCTTCACATATTAATAGCCAAAAGTTTTAACTGTATGATGCATTTAATTTCTAAATGAATCCCTGATAAATAGAATGCAGTTTGCCATGATTGACTTAATGAAAATACATGGCCCAGTGAATACTGAAAAAATGGGACCCTGGGCAGAAAGAAAAGAATGTGAGTGAGAGTTTCAGCAGCAATCAACAGTGTCTTCTACAGAAGGACACAGGACCCCTATTTGGGGAGAAAGGACTCAAATCAAAAAATGAGTAACCAAGATCCTATTATTTCTCCTATCTGAACCACACAGTAACCTATTGAACAAAATCTAAGAAACTTTCTCTTCATTCAGTGTATCATGTTTCTAAAATTCAGCGATGCTGTAGATAATTGTACTTCATTTATTGTCACCAATGTATAACATTGTGTTGTATAGCTATACTACAATATATTTCTATACATTCTCCTGCTGACAATCATTTTAGTTGTGTCAAGTTTTGTTCTATTAGAAACAATGCTACTATAAACTGTTTTGTATAATGAGATTGATAAGTATTTATGTAATAATGACAGTGAACAATAATACCAAATTCATAAGTATTATGAACGTTGAAATAATTCGATAATGCTATATATTTGGATCATTATTATACTATTTTGTAAAGCCTTAAAGCAAACAAAACTATGTAATATATTTAGACCAATCTTTTCTAAGTAATTAATATATTTTATAGAAAATAATTTAAAGATTAATTTAAAATTCAAAATGGTGATTATCTCTGGTAGAACATGGAAAAGAGAACAGAGGATAGAATAGGAGACATATGGGTAGAAATACTTGCTGATAGTCTGTTCTTGAAATTAAATGGTGAGTTCATAGTCATTTATTATAAAATTAAGCACACTAATATAAAAGACTGCATATAATATACATTTTAAAAGATAATTAAAGAGATAAAAACCTCAGTAAAAAAATCAATAAAGCCTCAAGAGGTAGCAACTTCACAGACTGCTTCTACTTTGGAATTTTGTTAAACTTTAGAAAATTCTTTTAAAAAATATTCCATGGTCGAGTCCTTCATCCGGGAGGAATGCCGTTTACCCCTACATTGTACCTGATAGGTGAGAGCTGACCTCAGCTGTAACTTTGTATTAACCTAACAACTGCAAACAATGTAACCTAATTGTACATACCCTTATATTAAACTGAAAAAAATAAATAAACAATAAATAATATTCCATGGTCAATTAATCTTCCCAGAAATTTATCTGTACCACTTCTGCTGAATGGAGTTCCCTCTACTAAGTGGAGTTTCCTTTGCTGAGTGGAGTTCCCTCTATTTGTCACCACTAAATCAACCTAGAGCTAACAGAGAGGTTGTCTAGTCTTATCAATTCTTATATCAAGTCTCATTTATGTTTTTCTTGCATATAAAATTATGGGGTCGGAATGGGGGGGAGATAAAGAAGTTACCCTTTTAAAGAAGCTCAGTCTTCTTTCCACATTATTTTGATCTTGACTAGCATTAGGGCAACATTTTGTACCAACAAGGAAAGTTAAGAAACCTGCATTAGACTTTTGAATTCAAATCAAACATTCATGTTCAGATTTCTACCACCTGTATTCGCTTGCTTGGTTTCTGCTTTATATGTGTCTTTTTTGTCTCTGTACTTTGATGTATTTCATTTGCTTCTAATTCCATTTGTGAATTTCAAGGGAGAAAACTGAATAACAGGTGGCGCCTGTGGCTCAATCGGCTAAGGCGCCAGCCACATAACCTAAGGTGGTGGGTTCGAATCCCCAGTCCGGCTCGCCAAACAACAATGATGGCTGCAACCAAAAAATGGCCGGGCGTTGTGGCGGGCGCCTGTGGTCCCAGCTACTTGGGAAGCGGAGGCAGGAGCCTCGCTTGAGCCCAGGAGTTAGAGGTTGCTATGAGCTGTGATGCCATGGCACTCTACCCAGGGGGATAGCTTGAGGCTTCGTCTCAAAAAAAAAAAAGAAAACTGAATAACAATTCTAGGACTGGTCCCCTTGAGGTTATTTTTTTAAACACTGTTAAGCCTTTATATATATATAATTTTAAAATTGAAGTAATAACATTAGCTTTCCCTTTATGAAAAACAAGAAATGTATTATATTTGTCATCTTCTTCCTCCCCTGACACTCTTTCTTATCTTTAATGTTTAATATGTGGTTGAAAACCCCTATAATCAAAACGTGAAATAAAACCCTTAGGCCTCCCTTCCTTTCATTTTTATTTCTTCCCTTCCACTTTATGTGTTACCACATTACAATGTTTATTTTGGTATTTTGGTATGAACACTTTCTCCATGAAGTCAAGGTTTTTGTACAGTAGTTTGTTAATCTTCAGTGTATTTTGATGTCCAATAGTTTCCTCTTTAGACATCTTATTCTGATTACTCTCTTGGTGACCTAGTGCACATTTTTATGTTATTTAAGCTTGCTTTAATGGTGAGTGATGTTGTTATTGCCTGAGATGTTGGATACTTAGTAAGTAGTCTCTGAAAGAATTTTTGATTTTAGAATTAGTTGTAAGCTGGTAACCATAAGAATTTTTTTAAATTAGGCACTTTCTTGTTTCTTCACCTTTCAAGTAGATATAAGAAAACTTACCTTATCCTGTTACTAGAAGTATCCTATGAAATAATGAATGTAAATTACGTACTGCATTGCCTGACGTATGATAATTACTCAGTAGGAACCTTATTTTTCATTCTCCTTACCTTGTTTCATTTTCAGTCACTCTTGAATGACCATGATGGAGGCTTACAGTTTCTTGGGCCATGATATTTTTCTTGCAGAAATTGTGCTAGCATTCTGATAGTCTCTTGGTATTTATAATTATAGTACATAACCTAAAGAGGATCTACATTTTAAATTTTTTAATTACAGCTTGTTTTTTTCTTCCTTGATTTCATATTAATGTCTTCATTTTTCCTCCACAGGTGAACATTCTACTATACTATGGTTTGATGCTTTTTTGTCCTTGTAAAAACACAGCATTTTGGAATGAGCATCCAAGTATCTTTAGGGTATTCTGCTCTTTTCTAAAGCTCAAAGGAAACCAGCTAGGCACATTTCATCAAAAACCATTATTCTTAACCGTCTATGCATTTAAATAAACCTCACTGTACTAGGCCAAATATAAAAATGTCAATTAACTGTAAGTTATCTAATAACAGCATCTTTGACCACAATTCCGGGGTCACCAATTAATTTACCATCTTTCATTAGTGCCCGGGGATCTTGACATTCAGGGAATTGAGAATCTACTCCTAGAGAAGTAGGGTGGGAAGGAATTAAATTTTGTGCCTTCTACCTCAGCCAGATGATTTGGTTGTGCTTTTCCTATTCTTCCAAGCTACAATTTTGGGGGCTATTTTATGTTTACTTTTTGGTATCACTTATGGACTCCCTGCAATGGCTCAAACCTTAGTTTAAGCTACAAGTTATCATTTTCTCCTTAAAACATCTTTATGTTCATCATCAATACCTTATGTTTGAGTACTATTTATGTATATGTACGGTATAGTATATATATTTTTCACACTCCACTTCAGTTAAAGTATTGTGGCCCCCATATTGTTATTGAAGTGAGATTCACCTAATATCTAATTAAGCATTTTAAGTGTAAAGTCAGTGGCATCAAGTGGTTTAAAAGACATTTACTTAAATATAAGAATCCTGTAAAAAGAAGGAAGTGGTGGAGGAGAAAGAGAAGGAGGAGGAGAAGGGGGAGGAGGAGGAGAGTGGAAGAAAAACATTTTCTGGTCTTTGCAGAATGTCTTTTTGGACATTCCTTTAAAGCTTAGACTTGTCTTCTACAACTCTACCTTATCCTTCACTTCTTGCTTATAATGAGCCTTAATTTGACATAGGGGCAAAAGTAGGGTCATTACAGGTATGTTTTGGCCATTTTCCCTGCCCTCTGCTTTTGTTTGGCTTTTTAGGGTCACTGTTACACATGAGAACTTGTTAAAAACCCTTATTACTCAAAGTAGCTCTTCCCCTCATCATTTCTACTAGGTTTTCATCATGTCTATTGTTTGTTCATACTGCGATCTCTTATCTCAGATGGTAGCAGATTGGTTGTTTGCCTTTTAAAGTGTTCAAGTAATGCCTTCTTCCTGTCTGCCTTGAGAGCCTTTTGAGTTATGTAAAACAAAGGCAAAATGCCTTGCATACGTTCTTTAGGAAACCACTTGATAAGTTAAATCAGACAAATGATTTTATGGGAACAAAGTTTTCTCTACTCCTTTTATAATCAGGTACCCACATCTGGAAGGCTAGCTCCCATCTTCAAAACTAGTGCTACTTCAATATTACCTGCATTTTATAGACATATAATCATAGTTCTATGCTGAAGTCTAAAGAAGTTAAGTAAATTCCGAAAGTTTCATTAGTAGCAAGTGAAAGCGACAGTATTTTAAGTCTGGGACTCTCTTATTCCTAAAATTGTGATCCTTTCATACTATGTGTTTACTCCATATTCAGCCAAGGTTAACTAAGCACACATTCTTTCCTTTATATTCATGTACACACAGTCTCTGATTAAAGTTACATCCTCAAGTTCTCTGTCCATAAAGTCTATTTTTACCACCCTACTATCTTCCTACTATCTACCCTTCCACACAGGATTAGTTTCTCTTTTGTTCCTGGCATGCCTTGTAGCCATTACTGAACTACTCTTCAAAATTGTGCTGGAAATACATCCAAACAGTTTAAATTCTTATTTATTAATATTGTTTGCCTCAAGTGTATCTTAATATGCAGTAACACTCTTATGTTCTGATTAGTTGGTTCTATCTGTTTTTCTCTCTTCAGGAATATGTATTACTTGATAATCTGACCTCTATAATCTATCTTTTGTATCCTTTGTCTATTACTCTATTTCCTACTTTTACATAGTATTTATTCTAAGTTTGTCTATTTGCATCACTGATTCAATTTTCTCTAATATCAAGCATGCTACAATAGCTTTCCTGTACCATGCATAGATTTTTGGCACATATTAGCAATTCAATAAATGCTAGTTATTCCCTCTGGGTGTGAGGCTATATTAAAATTCTCTAAGCAACTGAAAGAAATGTTTGGGTGTGGCTTATTGGAAACATTCTTGATAAGGAGAGTCTCATTTTAGATAAAAAGGGAGTGGTAGTTAGGGTTTCGTCCATACAGCTTACAAAATTTCTAAGGCAAAGTAATTATCAGGATAGCATGGGCACCAAAGTGCTGTTAACATAGGCAACAGTTTAGTCCAGGGTAGCAACCAGAGTTATTTTAGATGCTCAGAGAAATGACTATGTGGTCTCCAGAGAAAAATAATAAACCAAACTTATTTGAATGAAAGATTGCTTTTAATTTCTGGAAGGAAAGAAAAGTTTCTCATTCTCTCAACCCAGTGGGAATACACAGATATAAAACTTACTTTAAGTTGTTTCTTTATTTTTTTTAACCAGGAACTAAGTGAGGAGATTCTTGGCACCTGTACAAATTCAACTATTTTCCCCAAACGGATGTAATCAATGAAATTAGAAAGCATTTAAATACACTTAACACTACAACTAGATTAAATGCAAATTAAACTTATTGTGATTCACAAGGCACTTCAGAGTCATACAATGACTCATAGTACTTGCTGTAATTCTAAACTATGGCTGTACTATGCATATGGAAGTCACAAGTAGTTCAATTTGAATGGCTGCTGATTTTATAGTTATCTAAAAAGACCCTGGAAATTGACATTTGCTACTTCCTTTATTGGGCATTTGTCTCATTCTCATAAAAAGTCCAGTTGTTCCAATTTTTCATAAACTGGAACTTTCTCTGATACAACTTTAATTAAAATTCAGACTTTGTAACAGTGACCATGAAAGAAAATTTGAATGATGGTAATAAATGTTTTAATTAATTTTAAAAGTTTTTTCTTTACATTCTATTCTGTTAAAGGAGAAAAGAGTCAGGGCATGTTTTATCTGTAATCATTCTTTAAATAAAAATGGACATTTTCCTATAAAATTGTTAGAGAAAATTGTACATTTTCTTAATTCAAAAAGCATAATATTATGTAACAACTTACTTGCCAATAATATCTATGTGAGATATTAAAAGTGAATTTTCTGGAAACTCTGTTAAAGAAGCATGGGACCAGTATTCACTTGCATTAAAGCCTTTATATGATTTTACTTGAACTCCGATGCTTATAGGAGGGCATATATGTGCACCAAGTATCACCTACTTTTATTCATGATTGAGGAGTCAAAAGTTAAAAGTTCTACTAAGAGTACAGTAGTATAAGTTTAATATAAACAAATAAAACAGGAAAAGCAAAGCACCTTTTGTTAATGAATGAGGACAAAAATATATTTCTTGTAGCCAGTACCATTTTTGTTTCACACTTTTCCCGTCCTATGTGAATTTTTATTGGGTTACTGTTTTGCTGTTACAAAGTATTTTCATTTCAAAGTGGAAGAATGCCAAAATGAAACAGTAGATGGAATTTGGAATGCTGTAGCTTAGGGAGGAGATCATGTAGGAGGATTCAATGGGTTTGGAAAGTCAACTAATTAAGCACCTGGAGATGAAGTGCACTATCTCTGACTGCATTCTGGCAAACTTGTCTTATTTCAATAATCATAGAATCATAGCCAGGTCATGAGTGTATGTGGTTAGAGAAATAACAATCTTGCCAAAATAGAGAATCCTCTTCCCATGTTATAGAAAAGAAAAGAATACATAGAAACCCACATGTTTTATGACTCCATTTATAAGAAATATCAAAAATAGATAAATCCACCCAAAGAAAAAATAGAATTTTGTTTGTCAAAACTTGTGGTGAGAGAATAATGAGCACCAGACACTCATGGGCATGGAATTACTGTTTAATGCTATGAAGTGTTTTGGAATTAGAGGGAGATAGTACTTTGACAATATTATAATTTTTATTTCAAATTAATATGCCAGAACAAATTTTTAGGTTACATCATTCTCACTTCCAAGGCAAAGTTCAAATTGTAGTTGAGACCTTCACCCAGAGGATGTGCTGACCACCCTCACATTGTGCACATTAGGTGAGATCCCGCCAATTGTCCTCCCACCTTCCACCAATCACTCTCCCCACTTCCCCTCCCCTCTCACTCCTATCTTCTCCCCCTTGTTAGACTATATTTGCGTTTTATCAGTTATATGAGGGTGTAAGTATTTACATATTGGTTTCATGGTAGTATTGAGTACATTGGATTCTTTGTTTCCATTGTTCAGATACTTTTTTTTTTTTTTGAGACAGAGCCTCAAGCTATCCCCCTGGGTAGAGTGCCATGGCATCACAGCTCACAGCAACCTCCAACTCCTGGGCTCAAGCGAGTCTCCTGCCTCTGCCTCCCAAGTAGCTGGGACCACAGGTGCCCGGCCATTATTTGGTTGCAGCCATCATTGTTGTTTGGCAGGCCCAGGCTGGGGATTCGAACCCGCCACCTTAGGTGTACGTGGCTGGCGCCTTAGCCGATTGAGCCACAGGCGCTGAGCCGACACAGCACATTTTAAAATAATAACATAAAATTTACTGTTTTAGGCTCGGCGCCTTTGGCTCAATCGGCTAAGGCGCCAGCCACGTACACCCAAGGTGGCGGGTTTGAATCCCCAGCCCGGGCCCGCCAAACAACAATGACGGCTGCAACCAAAAAATAGCCAGGCGTTGTGGCGGGTGCCTGTGGTCCCAGCTGCTTGGGAGGCAGAGGCAGGAGACTCGCTTGAGCCCAGGAGTTGGAGGTTGCTGTGAGCTGTGATGCCATGGCACTCTACCCAGGGGGACAGCTTGAGGCTCCGTCTCAAAAAAAAAAAAATTTA
>CAUYQV010065025.1:0-53868 GCA_963574575.1 Galagoides demidoff
CAGCTACTTGGGAGGCAGAGGCAGGAGACTCGCTTGAGCCCAGGAGTTGGAGGTTGCTATGAGCTGTGATGCCATGGCACTCTACCCAGGGGGATAGCTTGAGGCTCCGTCTCAAAAAAAAAAAAAAAAAAAAAAAAGAAATTCTCTTCCTAGTCTCCACACACCACTGAAGTGAGCACCCTTGACTTAATCCATGGGTCTCATTTACAGGTGGGTAAACTGAGCTTTGACAGCTGGTAGGCTGACATGTATTAAATGACTTGCCCAAGGCCACGGGCTGACAAATGGTAGCACAAGGAGGGCTTCTTTTCTATGTGAGCTGACACTCTTCCCAAAACACTTCTCTGCTTCTTTTACAGATAGGCTTCAAAATAACCAGAGCATATTCTGGACAGCTCAGTGAGTGTGACTCCTGTTCCTTCCCTGACTTCCCGAGCTCTTGGCCTAAATAGCCTTCCCATGTCACACAGCAAAATAGGGGATATCGGGAAAGAGGGACTGCAGAGCTCAATTCCAACTCGCAACTGTGACAGGGAAAAGAAAATTAAGAATTTACACATATCTCCATTCTAAAGGAAAGATAGCAAATAAAGGATAGTAAATATAGAAAATACTAGCACACAATTATCCAAGTCCTGGAAAAAAAGATGGGTAACAATCTCCAAACATCACAGATTTCAGCCCATCCAGTACGAGGGCTCTTCATCTTAAATCACTCAATTTACTGTTTATTATTACTAAGTATAATTGATTTTAAATCTTTCAAGGAAGTTTCTTGCTTCCCCATTTCCTGACCTTTATGAAGTCACCATCTTGGCCTATACATGAAAGGCAAGTGCCTTAAGTGAATTGCATATAAAAACGGTAGAGAAAAAGGACTGAGAGAGATTTTGGCACAGTGAAAGCATCCCATGAGGGATGATCTTGAAAGCCAGGCTAAACAGCTGCTCTGGTGATCAATAAGTAGAACTCAAATTCCCCAGCACCAGCTTGCTGCAGCCAAGGTCACAGGCCTGTGTCCAAATGCACTGAACCACGTCTGCTTTTATAACGCAGAGGGATGGATTTGCTTTCCCTGGGCCCCTGAGCTCAGATCAGCTTTCAACGCTGCTCATCTGCAAGGATCAACAAATTCAAGAGATAGAGGTGCACTCTAATAACCCCCACAGAGCCACAAGTCACCACAGACCTAGAGAGAGCGTGTGCCTTGCTCAAGCAACATGAAGTAGTGAAGGGATGTCTTAGCCACAGAGCACTGGGCATTCTGTCTATCTCCAAAGGACCTCCTCAGTTCCACCTCAGAATCCCATCGTCTCCCCCTCTGTCACTCCAAGAAGCTCAGGATTTACCCGATGGAATCCATAGCTGAGCCTTAACGACTCCTCAGCTAACTGGTGACGCAGATCAAATAGTTCCCCACTGTTCCCATGTCATGGGCAAGTCAGGGTAAATAGCAAGAAATAAATGAGTTGATGGAGCAAATTGTATCTCCTTTCATTTATTTCTGCTCTAATATTTTCTGGGTGTCTGTGATATGTCATAAGCAATAATTGATCCTTCTATGCCTAGTTTGTTGTTTTCATCATTGAAGAGTTCTGGATTTTATCAAATGCTTTTTCTGCATCTACGAAGATGATCATATGGTCTTTGACTTTGCTTCTGTTTATATGGTGAATCATGTTTATTGATTTGGGTGTGCTGAGCCATCCTTGCATCCCTGGGATGAAACCCACTTGGTCATTATGAGTATCATTTTGATGTGCCGTCGAATTCTGTTTGCTAGCATTTTGTTGAAGATTTCTGCACCTATGTTTATAAGAAACATTGGCCTATAGTTTTCTTTCTTTGTTGTGTCCTTTCCTGGCTTGGTATTAGGGTGATACTGGCTTTGAAGAATGATTTAAGTAGGAGTCCCTCCCTCTCAATGTTTTGGAATAATTTCTGTGGGGTAGGTACTTGGTCTTCTTTGCAGGTGTATTAGAATTCAGCTATGAGTCCACCTGATCCAGGGCTTTACTTCTGGTGGTAGATTAGAAGAAAAAAAAAAAAAAAGAAAGAACAAGACATGCTTTCTACTCACAAAGGATTTCAGTCAAGGAGGAAGAATTGATTAGTAGTTGCAAAGAAAAGGGACAAGTGATACCACATGGGAAGTGGGAGTGAAGGAATGAAAATCTGTGCAGAGAGGAAAAAGGAAAAGAAGTGACATTGAGGGGACATGAGAAATATCAGGAGGACTAAGGACAAACCAGACAGAGATGTGAGAGTATATCAGGAGAAAGAATCCACATGAAGTCCTGGTGGTTATAGAATTAAAAGTGGCTTCATATAAATAGGAGCAGAGATCAGGTCATTAAAGGTCTTCAAAGTTCTGATAGTGCATTTACACTTATTCCGAGCTCACTGGGGACACAATGGAACGTTATAAACAGGGAGATGACATGTGGAGAGTTAAAGTTTAGGGAATACCATTAGGCCTGCCAGGTGGGAAACAGAGGGAAATCCAGGAGAGGTGGCATTGCTCCAAACTCACAATTGAGATGGAAAACAGTCACAAAGAGAACATTCAAAATGCACATCTGGCTTCAAACACACAATAAACATCCCTGTGGATGAGAAAAATAGAATAAACAGAATAAATACAATTTAAGGAATGGGTTCAAGCTACAGACCTTCTGGGCCCCCCAGTCCAAAGCAGGCAGAGGCCTATGGAAAGAACAGAGAGTAACATTCCTCCAAAATGAAGCAAGGCTACAGACAGGAGACAGGCTTCCTGATGAGGATCAAGAGGGAGAATGAGATACTCTTAACAAGGAGAAACTAAAAATTATGTGCTCCATTGTCTGGAGCTACAGCCACCTGACAAAAGAAGCCAGTTTGTGGAAACCCAGCTTTGCAGCCAGGAGTCAAACTGAACCAAGCCGTATGCTCCCTTGAGTAAGTGTATCAAAATAACCTCACTATATCCATGGAGAAGGAATCTCAGGCAGTTGACATAAAACAGTTCTGGAAAGCAGACCAGGGTCCATTTGAAGACAACATCACAAATCTACTAAAGAAGGAAGAAATAGCAACACAAAGCAAAACACAAAGCAAAATTTGACTCTCTTCAAATTCAGAGGATCCTGCAAAACAAGATTATGAACTATGGAAAACTAATTCTATAAAAGGAAACCCCACATCCAAACAGTACCCAAATCCAACAAAAGTTAAAAAAAAATCAACACTATATAAAATCAAGATTAAAACAATAACCAGGAGGCTATTATCAACTACAAAAGAAAATGTTCTAATCTGATTAAAAAAAAAAAAAACTCAGCAAGGAAGGTTGGAATTTTCAAAGAGATAATAAAGAACAAGAAATTTTTGTGAACCAAAAGTGGGTAAATGGTTGTGTATGTTTTCAAGACTGTACTAAAAAAACCTTTGCTCAACCCGTGTCCTGAAACATTTTCCCAATGCTTTCTTCTAGAAGTTTCTTAGTTTCAGGACTTACATGTAAGTCTTCAGTTGATTTGGAGTTGATTTTTGTGTGTGGTGAGAGAGCGGGATTAAGTTTCACTCTTCTGCTATGGATATCCAGTCCCCCCCAGCACCATTTATTGTATGTTTTTGGAACCTTTGCTGAAAATGAGTTGGCTGTAAATGGGTGGATTTATTTCTGGGGACTCTTTTATGCTTTATTTTTGTGTCAGGATCACACTGTTTTGAATATTATAGCTTTGTACAATTTGAAGTCTCTTAATGTCATCCCTCCAGCCTTGTTCTTTTTGCTCAGAATTGCTTTGACTACTTGGAGCCTCCTATTGCATCATACAGCTATTAGAATTTTTTTCTTTTCCTTTGAAGAAATGCATTCATATTTTCATAGCAATTGCTTTGAATCTGAAGATCACTTTGGGAATGATGACTATTTTAACAATATCAATTTTTCTAATTCATAATTTTGTGTTCCCTTTAATTTATTTCATTAGTGTTTAATTTAATCTTATTTATTTATTTGTGACAGAGTTTCACTATGTCACCCTTGGTAGAGTGCTGTGGCATCACAGCTCACAGCAACCTCAGACTCATAGGCTCAAGTGATTCCCTTGCCTCAACCTCCCAAGCAGCTGGGACTACAGGTGCCTACCACAAATGTAGGCTATTTCTTGTTGCAGTTGTCATTTTCGGTTAGCAGGCCTGGGCCAACTTTGAACTTTGGTATGTGTGGCTGGCACTATAACCATTGTGCTATGGATGCCAAGCCTTTCATTACTGTTTTAAAGCTTTCATTGTATAATTATTTCACATCTTTGGTTAAATATATTCTTAGGTATTTTATTTTTGTAACTATTGCAAATTGGATAGCTTTTTTTATTTCTTTTTCAGATTGTTCACTGTTGGCATATAGATACTCTGCTGATTTTTGTATGCTAATTATGTTTTCTGCAAAATAATTGAATTTGTTTATTAGTTTTAACAGGTTTTTTGGGAGGTCTTCAGGTTTTTCTAAATATAAAATCATATCATCTGAAAAAAAAAAAACAATTTGACTATATTCTTTCCAATTTGCATACCCTTTTATTCCTTTGTCTTGTCTAATTGCTCTGGCTAGGACTTCCAGTACTATGCTGAATAAAAGTGGTGAAAATGGGCATCCTTGTCTTGTTCCAGATCTCAGAAGAAAGGCTTTCCATCTGTTTCTCCATTCAGTATGATATTAGCTATGGGTTTGTAAAGCAAAATTTTACAAGTGAAATTGCATCAAGCTAAACAGCTTTTGCACAATAAAGGGAACAATCAACACCACAAAGAAACAACCCAGAGAAAGGAAGAAATACTTTCAGATGATCCACCTGACACAGAACTGAAAACCAGAATATGTCAGAAACTCAAAGCAACAAAAATAATCATCTGATTAAAATCTGGACAAAAAATCTGAATAGACATTTCTCAAAATAAGACAGACAAATGAGCAATAAGTGTATTAAAAAATGCTCAGCATCATCAATTATTATGGAAATACAAATCAAAATCACAAGGAGATTTCGTCTTACCCCATTTAAAATGGTTATTATCAAAACCCAGAAAATAACAGATGTAGTTACAGATGCAGAGAAGGGGGACATACATACACTGCTAGTGGAAATGTAAATTAGTACATCCAATATGGAAAACAGTAAGGAGGTTCCTCAAACAACTAAAACTAGAATGCCCATATAATCCAGCAATCCTACTGATAGGTATATTTCCAAAAGAAAGAAACTCAGTGTATTGACAAGATTCCTGAACTCTCGTGTTTATTGGGACACTATTCATAATAGCCCAGATATGCAGTGAGCCTAAGGATCCATTAATGGATTAATGGATAAAAAGTGGTAAATATATGCAACAAAATGTTGTTAATCCATAAAAAATAAAACCCTGTCACTTGTAGCAACATGGATGGGATGGGAGGAAGACTATATTAAGTGAAATAAGTAAACCTGACACAGAAATACAAGTATTACATGTTCTCACTCATATGGGAATCTAAGAAAATTAATCTCATGGAGGTAGTGAGTAGAATATTGGTACCAGGTCCTAGGAAAAGTAGAGGGAGAGGAGGATGAAAAGAGGTTGGTTAATGCAGTTAAATATTATGAATTCTATTGTTTAATAGAACAGTAGGACAAGTACAGGGAAGAAGGATTTAAAGCTCAAAGAGAAGATTTGGAGTGTAACCCAAAAGAAAGAAATGATAAATGCTTGAGGTGATGGATATGCCAAGTACTCTGGTTTGATCATTAGACATTGCATGCATGTATCACAATACCACATGTATCCCATAAATATGTACAACTATTATGAAGCAGTAAAAAAAATTAAAAATTAAAGACAAAAAATAAAGTAAAATGGACACATAGTGAACAGGAAAAAAATAATCTAATAGAAAACATATAAATCAAAAAAAATAATTAAAATTTATTCTTAGTAAAACTCAAGATAGTTTAAATCTATATCACATGAGAAGAGTAAGAAAAAAGAAAGAAAATGGAAAAATAATGAATTATAAGATAATGTCTTTTGTGAAATCCAAGACACCATCAATTTTAACATGCATCCTTATTTCAAACACGTCTTTGTGTATCTACTTGGCTAGGCTGAAATAAAATCCCCAGGAGATTGAACAGTCATCTATATGTTGCTGTGAATAGATTTTGCAGATGTGCTTAAAGTGCCTAATTAGTTAACTATAAATTAATTAAAAGAGTGATTATCCTGAGTAAGTCAGACCTAATCAGGTGAGTCCCTTAAAAGAGAGCTTAGGTGTTCCTTGAACTCAGAGACTTTCATGTGTACAGTTCCAATCTATTTGTAATATTCTCTGTCTGTGAACTTCATACATAGTTAGCCAACTTTTATAATCATGTAAGCAAATTTCTTGCAATAAATCTATTTATCTATCCACCTATCTATGTGGATATAGATATTTACACATCTGGGCCTGCATCTCTATCTATCTGTCTATCTATCTACCTCCTCTATATCCTATTGGTTTTACCTTTCTGTTTGAATGCAGAGACTATACTGATGTAAGTGCTATTTAAACTGCGACTCCATGCTTTCTTATCAGTCTCCTTATAATAAGAATACTTAATGGATGACTTGCTCACAGATTCTTATATATCATACTTGTGCATGCACAAGTATGTGAACTATAAGAAGACTAAAGTTAAAATATGTTTCATGTTCAGAATACTATCTTCTGTATCAAATTTCAATCCAAAGTCATTAACATCTGTATTTTAATATACAATACCATCTGCTGTGCTATCAAATGCACTGGTGTTGCAACATTTCTTGTAAGGTATGCCAGGATGGTTTGTAGGAATTTCTTCTAAGTCATTGCCTTTCAACTTACACAGCAGCTTTTTGTTTTCAATGGTAAATAATGTATTATCTTTTGATAATTGAATTCAACATATAATATCAACAATGCACATGCTTCAATTAAAGATAGTAGAATGTTAACAGCTAGTTCAAGCTTCTACATGCACAGGCAGTGGCAAGTATGTCAAGAGCACCATCTGGCAAGGCTCTTTAAGAACTTCTTGGCTATAAGACCCTAAGGAAATTTCAGAGAACTTCAAAAATTAAAAAAAAAAAAACTAGCCATCTTAGATGAGTAATGATGTTACTGAGAAATCACCCTAAGTTCACCAGAAAAGTCGGTAGGATAAAATATGTGAAACATCAGTTAAAGGATGTGAAGTGTAGACTGAAGGACTCCAATTGAGTAGTTCCAGAAATGGGAACAGTGAAGGATATCGAAATGGGTTTTGGAGAGAAATAGCATGAATTTTCCAGAATTGATGAAAAATGAGTTCTCAGATTGAAAATAAACATTGATTGCTGATCAAAATAAAGGCAAATAAATCTACCCCAAGACAAGGTCTTAGTCTATTTTGTGCTGCTCTAATGGAATGCTATCAATTGGGTAATTTATAAAGAGCAGAAACTTATTGATTCATGGTTCTGGAAGCAGACAAATCCAAGATCAAGGGGCTAGCATCTGTCAGAGCCTTCTTGCTGGATCATCCCACAACAGGAAGTAAAAGGGTGAGAGATAGCAAGAGACCAAACTCACAGCCTCAAACCATTTTATAATCAACATTAATCCATTCATAAGCACAAAGTCCTTGGGACAGAAACACTTCCCATTGGGCCCCACCTCCCACGTTTCTGACACACGCATTTTAAGGGACATACACATTTGATGCAGACATTCTTAGTGAGATTTCAAAATATCCATGAGAAATGAAAATCCTTGTAAGTTACCAAGAAAAAGACAGTGTGCCTTCAAACAATGACAAGTAAACTACATGGACTCCTTCTCAGCAGTAATAAATACCTAACAAATAGTGGAGCAAAAATCTCAAAGTGCTGAAGGTGGAAAAACTCTACCTAGAAGTTAAAAAAGGCAATTTCCAGACAGAGTAGAATTTTAAAATTCTAAAGAAAAGAGAATTAACAAATAATGATTGAGAGGAAAAATACAAGAATGGACGTATGAAATGACAAAATTCTTAGATAACTTCAAGAGACTCAAGTGAAAAAAAAAACAAAACTACTTTTTAACTGAAGAAAAACCTGTGCAACTAAAATTCCAGACAACAAAAATGAGACAAGGAGATCTGAGGCACTCAAATGTGGCCAATACTCGAGAAATAACTTCTGTGTCACTACTGACACTTGGCCTGGAATTTTCAAGGTGAAATTGGTAAATGCAGGTTATTTTCAAGAAGAGGATAAAAATACTGGCTAGCCTAAGACTTTGTAAACAAAAATAAAAGCCAAATATGTAGGTTAAATATATAAGGGAGCCAGGAAAGGTGGTGCACGCCTATACCCCCAGCTATACGAGAGGCTGAGGCAAAAGATCCCAGGACTTTGAGCATAGTAAGACTTGGTCTCAAACAAACAAACAAACAAAACTATCTATCTATCTATCTCAGGGTGACTTCTAAAAGAAACAAAAATACAGTTGATAACTTTTCAATCATTGAACAAACCAATGGAATATGGGGAAATTTGGCAATCTTGCCAAAATCTTTAAGATGGAAAAACACACACACATACAAATACACAGCACCAAGTTAGATGTATCCTAAATAATACATCAATAATCACAATAAATATACATGGATAAAATTACTAATTAAAACATGCATATCAGGTATTTTTTAATTTGGTAAAACAGCACACCAAATACAAAGATTAGATATTTAATAGCACAACTTGGTCTTACCTTATACAGGCTGTAAATTCCTTTTATCCAAGAAGCTGTACAATAGTCACACATTTGATTTTCAAAATGGGCACTTCTAACACATTAGTGGCTATGTACGTTTTTCAGTGACTTTTTACTTAGTCACTTGCAATTTTATTTCTTTAAACTTGTTTCTCATTCTCAGGTTATAACACTACATAAACATCTCAATAATTCATTTGTGTAAAGAAAATATGAGTAAAATATAATGCTTCTGCTCTAAAATACACATGGGTATTTTCTTCTTGGATAAAAGAAATTTACATGATCTATTCTAAAACCACAGTTATTAAGATAAATTAAAGATGGAACATTATGAACAGAATGCCCTGAAATGAGGCAAGACTGCAGTGCAGAAGGATAAAGAATGCCTTATGGATAATATCAATATGGATTTTTTAAAAAGAAAATACAGAGAAAAAGTAAATCTTGACCCCCTATAAAGTACTGAACACAAAGATCAATTCCAATTAGATTAAGATATACATGTTGTATATAGGTAAAATGATAAAGATTTTAGGGGAAAGCATATTATATTTGGTAACCTAGAGTAGGCAAAGATATCTTAAAGATAACATAGAAGTAAGCTAAAAATTATGGGATAAATCAGACTATATTAAAATTAAAGCTTCTACTTACCAAATCTACAGAAGACTGAAGATGAGACTTACAGAATAACAGAATTTATAGTACTTGTATTTTACAAAGAAGTTATATCCAGAACATATATAAAAGACTCATGCAAGACCAGGAAGAAAAAATAAACCAATAGAAAAGCAAGTAAAAGTCTAAAAATCTCTTCAAAGTTCACAAATGATCAATACCATATGAAAAAATTCTCAGCTTTATTAGTCATTAGATGAATTCCAATATAAAATAACGATGAAAGATCACTCAGACCTATTGAAGATGTGTGAGGTAGGGGGATGAAGAAAACAAAATACAAGTGCTGGCAAAGATGCAGACCAGAACTTTCAGTAAATTATAGAAATTTAACCACTTTGGAGTATGGTTTGATAGTATCTACTAAAATTAAACATGTGCATATCCTATGATTCAACAATTCTACTTCTAGTTATATATAACCCCCTCCCATGCATATGCATATTTACCCAGAAATGTAACAAGAATATTCATAGTAGCAACTTCCTTAATGACCCAAAACTGGAAACCTGGCCAACTGCCCATCAAAATGGATAGTAAATTGTGATAGTAGAATGGATAAGTAAGTTGTGATATATTCTTACAAGGCAATATAATATAACAGGGCAGTAATAGTGATGAATTTCAGAAGCATAATGATGACAGACACAGAGGAGCCTGCAATTCAAAAACAGGCATAATTATCTACAGGCTGGAACACAGGGTAGCAGTTACCCCAGGTGACAGTGGTGTTCTCACTGAAAGAAGAGTAAGAAGACTCTCTTGTTTGCTATTCATGTTTTGTTTCTTCCTTTGGGAACTGGCTACACAGGTGTGTTCACTTTAAGAAAATTGATTGAGCTACCACAAAATATAAGACACTGTCTTATATTTATTTTTTCTCAAGAAGACACACTAGGGCTTATTTTCAGGGATGTCTTACTTTTATTAAGTATAATACAACAATCTACATTTATTCAAATATAGTTAAGTCATCTCTTCTGGAACCTGACGGGGGAGCCGACCTTGTTGGTGAGGCTGACTCTAGTGATGTGTGAACTCCTTTCCCTTAGCCATTTGCACATGCGCAATAGGACGCCTGCAACCACAGTTACCACACGCGCACCTGTGAAAGTGCAAATGACTTGGAGAAAGGAGCTGTGGCAGATAAAAGGTATTCCAGTCTTTCTTACCTCTCTGCACTGAAATGCATGGCATGGCTATAGCCACACCCATCACTAGGTCTTATTATCGGGGTAGGGCTTATATTTAACAAATGCATAGAAATCCTGATAGGGCTTATTTGGGGGGTAGGTCTTATTTGGGGGGAATGTTATGCTTCAATCAAAAGTATTATTTGAAAGTACCACTAGCTCACACACTGTGCTCTTTGTTTCAAACCACTGCTGCAGAAGATAAGTCATCTCTTTCATTTCTCACTCAGAAAAGCAAGTGGTTGGTGAGAAGGGACACTAAGAGAGGAGCTTTGAGGAAGATGGGAGGAAAGCCTGGCTGGCTAAACAACAAAGTCTAGCAGCACCTTAAGAATGTGGATCTGAAGTAACCTAGGTAACAAATGACCAATAGAAAAAAGACAATCAGTGACCAATAGAAAAAGGAAACACTGCCTGGAGGGGCAGAGAGGCCAATGAGAGACTTGCAGCCAATTTCAAAAGAAGGGGTATTTATACCCCTGAGGGCTATAAATGAGGGACTCACTTCCAGCTCTTTGGTAGTACTCTAAACTTTTTCTTTGTTCTTAAATAAAATCTTTGTTACCCTCAAACTCATGTAGGTTAGTTTACTTTCCATCCACATTGCCTGTTCTGTTCTAGTTTCATTTCCTGTTTCCATTTGGTTTTTACTTTTGATTACTTCAGTGCCTTGGTTGAACTTTCTAGCTCAACTGCATAATCCAACCAGGACAACTGGGTTGGGGAATTGGAACCCCTCCCCAACACTTGGATTTTAGCAAAAAGAGACTTCACTAATAGGCTCGGGGGGAAGGGAAGCTCTGCTGTTTAAGAAAACCAAAGGGCAAGTGTATGTCTTCTCAATAGTACTTCAGGATTTTGCCTCTGTTGACATGATTAATGTGACATGACAAGATCAGAGAAGTTGGGTTTAATTATGCATTTCTTAATTATCTCATGATATGTTTAGAGAATGCAATTCCTTTTTGTAATTTTTAACCACCAACAGTTACAATTGGAAATTAAGCCCACGTTCTTTTGAACTATAAATAATACCATACAAAATAAACAACAAAATTATAATTTAAAAAATGTATGTTTAGAAAAGTAAAAGATTGTAAATATCAAAACTTCTCAGTTGCCGAAAGTGCAGTACTTAGAGGTAAATTTATTCTTTAAAGCACGTTTACTAGTTTAAAAAATAAAAAATTTAAAAATCCAAGATTTAAAATTATTGAGTTAAGCATTCAACTCAATTTAGAGGAACAAAAAATAAAAATTAAAAGAATAGAACGAAAAAAAAAAGAACTGATATAAATGAAAAAGAAGAAAAAAAAGATGATTAAACAAAACCAAAATCTGGTTTTAGAAAAAAGACTCAAAACCCAGTAAGAATGAACTAGGAAAATAAATTATGATAAAAATATAGTAATAAAATTGGCACCCAATTAGAGATACAGTAAAGAATAATTTATAATCATAATTAATAGAAATGTTTGCTAACTTTTATAAAATTCCCATTTTGTAGATTTTATAGATGTTTCCAAATATGCAAATTTGAAAATATAGAAGAAATAAAATGCTTTGTGAAAATTATACATTATAAATTTTGACTGAAATACAAGTTAAAATCCTGCACAAAATTAGATTTTAGATAAAGCTAATTGGTAGTCAAATTCTTCATACCAAAATAAACTATATCCAGATGAATTCATATAGTCATTTTTGATGAGTCATCAAGGAACAAATAATTCTTCTCTTCTTTAAAATACAAAAAGGCAGTGCAAAAATAAAAATATAGCCCTATTGTAAATGAGGATGCAAAATAATAATTTCAAATATATAACGTACCAACAACATAATCAACAATAATAATATAATAATAAAATATCATGTCCAGATTGTGTTTATTGCTAGCTCAAGAAAGCAAAGAGGATTCAGTATAGGTGAAATGCCCATATGCCTCTGGCCAAAAAAGCTGTTTGAGAGAGCGCAGTGCTTTGTGCAGGCATACTTATGAGAAACTGAGGCAGAATCCCATATGGCTGGGTTAGTTGCAGGTTTAACATGACCAAGGCTTTGGCTGGAATACCATTTCCAGAGATGTCCAGACTGCATTAAGTAATGAATTAAGGTTGACTTCATAAGGCCAATAAAAAAGCCCTTTGGAAAACTGGCCAGATACCCATCAGTAACTTTTCCTAATCTGTGGTAAGTAACAAAGCTCGCTAGCTGATGGGTCTGGGAATGGAAATGTGCTTGGGGACCTCAAGAGAAGAGTAATTTACCCAATGCATACAGGTATCTAATGGCATAGATGAAACCTGGGCTCATGAAAGGCTTTTGAGAAGTCCAGCCTGAAAATTCCTTATAAAAGGTCCCAGCAAAAACCCCCTGAAGGCCCACATGGGAGTGGAGGTTTCTTTATCCCTTGTTTAAAGATCCAAAGTAACAGCCTCCAAACAGCAAGGCCAGCAAGGGCGGGTATTCAGTCTACCCTGTTCCTCATAGCCTCAGGCTTTATCAGATAAGAACAAAGAAATAACTGCTGACAACATGTTCTCCATTAAGTTATGTTAAATTTGGTTATGTTGAAAGGGTTATGTTAGAAGGTGTATGCTGAGTGGATTATCAGATTACTAGGAGCCAATCATGAGGTAGTCTTGGAACATTACATGGAGCTAATCACGAGGTAGTCACATGATGTCTAAATGGATCAATGAGGTCATTGCTGTATTGTGCGCATGTACAAAATTCCCTATATAAACCAAACGTAAATAAAGACGCTCACCATTTTGCCTGAATGAGCAAATGGTCACCTTTATTTAAAACACAATTTCAATAAGTGTGCTTATTCTCCACAACATGGCTTTTCCGTGAGACCCTAACGGCAACAATTCATTGGTATAAAAAAAATCTATCAGCATAAACAGCCATTGCAGAATATTAATAACAAAAAGCACATCGTTATAATTATACTATTAGATGGAGAAGAAGCATTAGACAGTTCAATAAATAAAATTAGGGGAATAAAATTAGGGAAAGTTAGAATATATAGATAGTCTTAGTATATAAATATATAGATATAGAATATATAGAAATTCCTTCAAGCATATAAAGAATCTTTATTGAAAATATGCAGTAAACATCAATATTTTCTTTATCATTTTATTTATTGAACATTTAATTTATGCCAAGGACTGGCACACTCTCATGTATAACACTAAATATATATACACACATAGACACATATATATTTATCCCTCACAAAATTCTTCTGCTGTAAGTTTTATTGTTGTTGTTACTTCTTTTGTTTTCATTTTATGGGTAGAAAAACATGGACAGGGAGGTTAAATAATTTGGCCCAAATAATGCAACTATTAAATGACAGAGCCTAAATCCAAACCCACTTGACCCCAGAGCTTGCTTTTTAACCACGATGCAATATGACCTCTCTAATTATGGAACACTAGAAACAGTCTCTTTAAAATCTGAGAGGAGCTGAAAATGCCTACTGTCACCCCTACTATTTAACATTACCCATACACCCTGCCCAACTCGGTAGGAAAAATAAACACAAGATTTTAAAAATAGATAAAAAGAGATACACTGGCCTTCACTTGCAGACGATATGATTAGGAAATCCAAGAATTTTACAGATAAAATATTAGTAAAAAACAAGAAAATTCAGCAGGTTACTAGTTTAATACACAAATTTGTGAGTGTTCCAGAAAAGAGTTATACCAATTATAAACTGAAGATGCTTTTACGATAGCATTGAAATTCAAGATACTTTTACAATAGCAAAAAAAACTCCAAGCTCCTATGAATAATTCTAGCAAAAAATGTAAATAATATCTTTAGGGGAAAATTTTTAAAATACACAAAGGAAATCTTGAATATTCATGGAAGAGAAAAAGTCCCAGTTCCTCCCCAAAATAATCTATTTCTTTGTTGCAATTTTAAAATATCAATAATGTTTTCATAGAAATGGACTAACCAGCACTTATACTCTTCTTAAAAAAGAATAAAGAAATAAGAAAAAAAATTTAAAAAGGTAACAAAGCTTACCAAAGCAGACTAATCCTTATTGTAACAGGGTACGTAAGACAGTGTTATTTATATATAAAAGACAAACAGATCAATACATTATAATAGAATCAAGTACCTTGAAACAAACCAATGGAAACTTGGCATTGTCAGAGATGCCATTATAAATCAATAAAGGGTAAACTGTTCAACAAATGGTACCAGGGCAATTGACTTTCCATATGGAAACAAAACAAAATTCTAAAACTGCCTTAAAGGAAAATAAATTCCAGATAGATTGAAGAGCGCACTGTAACAAGTAAAACTTCAAAACTTTTATGAGAAAATAATTATAAAATAACTCTTTGATTTCGGGAACAAGGATTTATTGAACCAGACATCAAAGCTCAAACTATAAAAAAATAAAAAGTTTGATATAATTGACTACAGTGAAACTAAAAGTCTTGTACCTGGGAAAGGCACCACCAAAAAAAAAAAAAAAAGTTAAAAATAAGCCACAGATTCAAAGATGTTTTTTGCAAGCTTTGTGTCATTTGTAACTAATAAACATTAACATATAGACTATCATGCAAATTATGTCTACATATCTACAAATCAAGAAAATAAATACTAAGATAGTAAAAATTCAAGACAAAAAAATAACAAAGACGCAAACTGGCCAGTCATGAGAGAGGAAATTCCGGCAGCCAGTAAGCATAGAGAAAGGCAGCAATTCTCACTAGCAAGTGCAAGTTAAAATATAGTAAATAAATGTGCATAAATTATTCTCACTAAAAAATACAAGTTTTGTAAATGAAGCAGTTTGTCAAACCCATAAGATTGTCACATATCTGATAATATCAATTATTGGTAAGGATGTGGAGAAATGGAAATATACAATGTTGGGGAAATAAATTGGTATAACAATTAATATAAATTGACCATACTCTCTGCAGAAATTCCATATCTAGGTATATACTCCCCAGTTACTTATGCAAATGTGTACAAAGAAATGTGTATAAAAGGACAGTTAAGGCAGTATTGTTTATAAGAAGAAAACAAATGAAACCAACAAAAATGTACACCAATAGGAGAGGGGATATACTAAAATCTGGAATATTCTCAAAAGGTAGAACACTTAAAAAGGAATAAACATATATCAACATGGATAATTCTCCAAACATAAGGATGCATTTTTAAAAAGGAACTTACACCAAGTTTAAATGCATATAAACCAATACCGCATACTGCTTTTATGGATACGTACGTTTGTAATTTTAAAAGTTGTAAGTGACAGAGTTATTCATGATATTACTGGGTACTTTTCCATATGCTTGTATGACTTTATAACATCATTCTTTTTTTTTTCCCCCAGAAGAATGGGTAAGAGCAATGTGTTTCAATCTTTTTTATCTCATGGCACACTTGAACCTAGAGCTAACCTTCCACGGCACACTTAAATTATGTTGATTTTTTAAAAAAGAGTAAACAAAAAAGAATATACTTACTGTGCTTTGAACCCCTTTTACAAATAATTTAATTAATGATCTTTAAAAATTTTTGCAGCACACACCTAAGATCCTCTTAGAGTACACCAGTTGAAAATCGCTGGATTGAAGGAAGCAAGGCTTGAGGAAGGGAGAAAAACTAGATTATTCAATTTTTAGTCAAAACATGGTGGTAATTCAGACCATGATGGATAGATGGTGGGCGCTGGGAGCATGGGAGAGGATGCCACATTTTGGGGACCAGAGTGAACCAAGATCAAGGGCAGAAAATCCCATCCCCAGACATTGGATCTCACCTATAGCAATAATGTGTAAGTTCAGTTGGAAACATTCCTATTCCTCCTGTTACCAGAAAGAAGAAAGAAATCTCCAGAGATACTTATAATCAATTTAAAAACATACCCTAGGCCTTCATTTTCCAGAGATTTTTGTAAGAGTCTGGTCAAAGAGGAATTACTTTCTAGCAAACTGAAGGGCAGACAACTTCCAAGTAGATAAAATCAATGCTTTTGAGAGGAGACAATATTTACAAAGGATTCCTAGACCTGGAGTGCTGAGCAGCTTATCTGGAAAAACTCATTTAGATACATAGGTATTCACTTCAGAAAGGGGAAGTCTTAGTCTGCCAAAATCTTGGACGTCCAAGAGGTCATTTGATCTATTGCTTGGCCTTCACACAGATCAGTGGGTATCCCATTTATATTACACGTTATCTGTTTCCTTCAAAAGGTTTCATAAAAGTATTCCAGTGTCATATAGACCTGTATTCAATTCTGGTTTTGTATTTTGAGCTTTTTGTCTCTGGAAAATTTACTGAAACTTTTGGAGCCTCTGTTTCTTCATCTGTGAAATGGGAATAATAGCAACAAGCTTGTTATGAGGTGTAAATTAAATCCGATATAGAGCCATCTAGCATTTTGCAATTGCTTGATAAATGTTAGTTGCCCTAATTATCATTGCCAGCATTCCAAGTAGAAGGGGTCTGAGTCCAAAGCAGATGCAATCTCTCATCCCCTGCCTTCCTTGGACCTCTACCCAACATATCCTCACTGTTTTAAGCCTTCTGATTTCTTGCTTGAATCCAGAGGAGCCTAGACTTGTGTTAAATCTACTGTCCTCTGGGTCTACTCTGGAAGTCAGTCCAGGCCAGTCTGGGACACATGGCTCCCCTCTCCTATCCCTTCCCAACATTCCACACACCAGTAGTCCAAACACAACTTTTTAGCAGGCCCAGTGCCAAAAATTTTGAATAGATCTTTTAACACCATATGTCCATGTTGTAATAAATGCTTTGAAGTTTAGGGCTGTTTCCTGGGTTCATCCTTTTAGGTTTTTTTTTTTAATATAATGCTTAAGATGCATTGGGGTGGCCAACTGTAAACCTCTCAGCATTAATTATTTGCAGATGTTGAGGCTGTGGGTTGGTGGGTGGAGGGTGCTAGAAAAATCTGTGCCCCTTGTTCTTCATGGGGACATGGTTTAACACACGTATTTACAAGTGTCTGAGTTCAATACAAAAGCTTAACTTTGTCCAAAATATCAAATGATGTTTCCTGACACTTTAAAAAATGAAATTAAATTCAAAGCAGGCACAAGATGAGGTTGACAACCAAAGGGAGCATTTTCCATATGCCACGCGCTCTGCTAGGAACTTCACATGTATTATTTTATTAATTTTTTACCTACAAATACCCTCATGAAGTTGTTGTTATTATTAGACTTATTTTAAAGATGGAAAATTCTGAGGATCAGAGAACTGAATTGAGTGGCCTAAGATCACACAGCTGGTAAATAGCAGAGCCTTATCTAAAAACAAAGTGGTTCTGATTTCAGAGCCAAAATCCCTTTTCTACCGTGGATTCAAGAAAAATGAATAGGAGAATACCAACCAGGCATGGGGGGAGGGGGGGGCGTGGGGGTTGGGGGGAAGATGAGACAAGCATTTTCATTGAGCAAAAAAGTTGTCAGTACTGGTCTTACTGCTATATAGTCCTCTAGAACCCTAGAAGGCAGGTATCATCATTACCATTATTCTCTACCCTTGTAGAGTTGAAGAAAGCAAGGCACAGAGGTTAAGAAGCTGGCCCCTGATAACTCAGCCTTTAGGGAGGCAGCTGGGACTGTAATTGCAGGTTCCATGCTCTTAACCACTCTACCATAACCAGCGAAGCATATGGCAAAGTTATCACCCAAGGCATGCTATCTAAAGTCTTTGGGATCTTGTTCACACTATTGAGAATGGTACCCTTTAGCTAACCAGTGATAATTTAAATTACAAAGAGAAGAGAAGGCCCAAGACTTTGAGTTCTGATAGGATCAGACTCATGGATGAGAACAGCCCAAGGTCAAAGGACCAGTCAGAGGCAATGTCGACAGCATCCCCTGGTCCCTAGACCCTAGTCCAGGACTTTCTCCAGTGTCTCCCTCACTCTTTGACCAACTCAGTCAGATGCCTGTGGCTCTGTAGTCATGGGGAAGAGGATCAAAGGACAGAACTGCTTTTTTCGGCAGAAATACCATAATGGAAACCATGTCGCAGGTTTAGACAGCAAAAGTCTCTCCTCCTCATCACTCAGTAGATGCAGGCAGAGTCTGTGACTCACTCGGGGCATTTGGGTATGTCTGTTCCACAAAGCCAGAGTACCCAGGCAGTGTGCCAGAAGAAAGAAAGGAGTCAGGGACAGAGAAAGTGGCTGTCTACCAAGGAGTACTGAGAGGGCCTTCAACTGTTCCTACCTGGAAGGGAGCAAGGACACAAAATTTCTGGGTATTTCTCATCCAATCATTTCAAACATAAGAAAAGATGTATAGTAGCTCCAAAGACAGGATATTTGAAACTGTAGAAAGTGAATTTTCCAGACCAATTTGCACTCAAATCCCATTTCCATCTTTTATAAGTGAAGCAAGTCATTTAACTCAGGCCATCCTCAGTTTCCTCATTCATAGAAGAGACAAAATAAACATGCACCTTGCAGAATCACAGAGAGGACTGATTGAAAGAAAGTGTCAAATACCTCTAGGAGGGAAAAGGCACTCAGGGGGCACTTAATAAAGGTTGAATCTGTCTCCTCTTGATAAGATGAAACTAAAGCCAATGAAAACTGTTTGGAGAATATAGTAGAAGGAATACTGTACCCCAACCTCCCACCCTAGAAAAGATGTTACGTTATATGCAAAAGGGACTTCGCATATGTGAGTAAGTTAGGATCTTGAGATGAAGATCTTATCACGAATGCCCATATGAAAGGGGAAGCTGGGAGGTCAGTGTCAGGAGAGACTAGAAGATACTACACTGCCGACTTTGATGATGACCAAAGGCCATGAACCAAGGAAAGCCAACAATCATCACAATCTGGAGAATATGAGGAAATGGATGAGCCTCCAGAAGAAAGCCCACCTGCTGACACCTTAATTTTAGCCCTGTCACATTGATTAGGATTTCTGACCTTCAGAAGTATAAGATAATAAATGTGTGTGCATGAGTGCGTATGCATTGAAACCACTAAGTCTGTGCTCATTTGTTCTATAAGCATTCAGAAACTAATATATCATAAACGAGTCATTTAGTTTAATATATCCTTGTATTGAATACATCCCTGTTAGTAGGTGTGACCCAGTGTCTCAGGGTCCAGCAAACTGAGAATATATATCAGGTCACAAGCTCCTCAGTGGGTAAGTGATGGCAGTTTTGAACCATCCCCCAACACTTGCATCAGTCCCCAATAATTCAGTCATTACGTTTTGTATTTTCCCCTCTTACTTCAAACATTCTCAGAACAAGTTTGTCCAGTCTTGCTTTAAAATCCTTCTGCCAGCAGACAGTTTTGAGTGGAAACGTTCCAGTGACACGGATGCTGGTCCCCTGGGGGAGAGCCCAGCTTCTCCCCCTGATCCTCTTCCCAGCACTACCTGGTGCCACACATCCTGCCAAATGCTGCCACTGAGCTCTGGAAGTAATGGGAAAAGAAATGTTTTCAGTGAATTGTCATTGTTGTTGCCTGTTTCCAAAGTACACTGTTGGTTGCCAAAAATCATAGCTTTTCACAAACCTGATTCCTAAAGCTTTACATATCACCTCATATGCTCTCATGGGGCCAGCCTGGAGGGAAATGAATCATGACATCTTCTTCTTCACTTTTACTTCTCATTTCTCTCCTGCCTTCTGTTAAAAACGGGAGCGCCAAACATGTGTACCATTAGGTGATTGCCAGAAACACATGAATCCCAAATCTGTCCTCTGAAAAAATACCCTATGACATAGGAAATGTGTCCCCTCACAAAGGACTCTCTGGGGACAGTGCATGCTGGCCAAGATGAGTGAAAATAATCAGCTTTCATGATTTTTCCAGAGTGTGAATTTTGAATAGAATAGTATTCACCAAAGATGTCTCCCACGTCCTATCCTTACTGTTCTCTGATATCTACAAAGGAACAAGGTTGGTTTAGGTTAAATGTATCTCTTCTAAAAGATGGTTCTAGAACAAGAAGCAACATGTTAAATACTATGCTTCAGAAGATCAGTCTTTTAAATGAAACAATCCTGGCAGAAGCAACACTGAAGTATCTCTTCCTGCCACTCAGTGAAAATAAACACATCAGTAACAGAATCTGATATTTCTGTACCAGAGAGATAGATCAAACAAATTACACCCTCTTCCTCTTACAAGCTAAAGTTGAGAAATAAAATGGAGGAATAAAGGCAAAAGAGAGTCAAAACATTGCCTTGTTGCTTGTACATCTTACATGTAACAACACAGAACTATCAATGAATAAACAGAACTCCAGGATGGGACAGACCTAACGACCAAGTCGTAGGTGAGCCTGGGCCTAGAGAGTCTCTGCCTTGATCCCTGAGAGAGAGAAGTAAAGACAAGCTCCCTAGAGGCAGCTCATGCCCAGTCAGAAAGAATCCAATACTCTGCACACTCAGTTCCTGGATCCAAACTCACACAGTGATAAGCCCCTCCACACACACCCCAGGCAGAATGAATGTGGGCATGCATAGAGACCAAGAGCTGTATGCCAGTGGAGTTCCCTCTGCATGAATCACTGCCCAACTGTAGAAGACTGTGTTCCTGTCAAAATACCCACTATCCCTTTTTACCTGGTTCAGCCCTCTGAGAATATCACCCTTCCTGTGGCCATGACACTTGCTTTGCTCATCAGGATGTGCTGAAATGACATGAGCCATATCTCCACAGAAAGCCATTGCATGCCTCCTCTATCTTTCTTTTTCTTCTCCCACAGAATGGCATATCCCCCAGTGGGTCCTCTCTCTGTCAGCCTTGGTTCCAAGGTGAAGAGTACAATCATGTCCAACTCTTAGCAAACATGAATTTGAATGAGAAATATATTATTTATTGTTTTCAGCTAATAAGAGTTTGGAATTATTATTAGCGTCCACTGTGTCCCACATTCATAGATACATGGAGTCCCATCACCACTTCACAACCATACAGAGTATCCAGCAACTTCCTTTTCTATTTGGGTCTCTAGGCTTCCATCAATCCACTCATTCACTGCTGATTGGGTACTAGTCTCTGTGAGAGCTACAATAACAAATGAGACATGACCAGTGGGGGATCCAATCATGCCAAGAAATAACTCAAATGGAAAGTTGTGAGTGCTGTGTGAGAAGAATATACAAAGCGCCCAAAGGGAAAGGGGGAGGATTCAGAATAGCTGAGATCAGGAGAAGGCCCAGACAATTTCTGCAGGACTCTTCCTTCCAAGGGGCTCCTACAAAGTGTGCTGGCACTCTAGCTGATTTGGTTATTGCCTTCATTCTCTGGTACATGGACCCAGCAGAAAAGGTATCAAAGATTTTGGGTGAATTGCCCAACACACGCAAGATACATGTCAACTTCTAAGAAATACTACTGGGATTCAGAGGAAGGAAGAAGTCTTTTCACTCTGAGCCTGCACAGAATGTCTTTGAGGGAGGAAGATGGATTTCAGCCAAGCAGTGAAAGATAGGTTGAATTCTCTGTTGAGTACAGGTCATTTTAGTAGAAAGAAGAGAGTGGGGCAAAGAACTGAGGACAGGAAAATAAGCTCTCTACCTAAGACAGTGCATGGAGCTGGGATGCAGGAGCCAATGTGTGAGAGGGGGAGAGGAAAATGTGACTAGAAGAGGGTGCTAAAAGCACATCCTACATGCAGGAGGGGGACCTGTGCTCCTTGGGTAACAGGAGCCCCTGCAGCCTTCAGAAAAGTCAGATGGCGTGGTAGAGATAGTGTTTCAGGGTAATGCAAAGATGACTGGCATCATGGAGGGTGGGATTAGAGGGCCAGTTGGAGATGGGGCTTCTCCAGAGGAAGTTACTCAGTGTTCCAGGCAAGATATGAGTGATCCCAAGCAAGGAGGATTTAGAAGGCACCAGAAGGAGGTGGAATAGCAACAGAGGGTCATGGAGGAGATCCGTGATTAATGGTGTAGGCTGCGTTCAGAGAGGGGCTTGGGTGATCACAGACAATGGTGGCAAGGAGGCAGTTGGCTTTTGAAGAATAAACAAAACTCAGATAAGGAAAAGGGAGGGGAGGCAAACAAAGAAATATCATCTTTCAAGATGAGGAGACTAATGTGATTAAGAAGAGATTTCTATAATGTAAAGACTGAAGATGAAGTTAGCAAGTTTATAAATAATTCTATCTGAATTGTTTGTAGGCCCCTGTGCCTACTTTCTTTTAGTCCTTTCAAAAACTCTATGAGTTCTGCACTACTAACCAATTTCACAGATGAGGAAATGAAGACACAAAGATCATGTTCATACCACCCACATAATTTGTGAAGGCCAGCAAAAAATGAAAACATGAAACTTCTCATTCAAAAATTATCAGCTTGAGCACTTCAAGACAGTGACAGTAGAACAGTGAGCCAAGCGCAGGCTTTTCTGAGCACCAGGGATTATGTGACTACACAAGGTCACAGGCCCATGAAGCCAACCCCAGTTCTATGACTTGGCCAGATTCACACAGCAAGGAAGAGTCAGTTTGAAGAGTCAATTTGGAGTCAAATTGCTCTTGCAGCAGATGAAGAAGTAGAGTTGATGTGAAGGCTCCAGCAGCCTTGATAGATGAGTCACTACGAGGAGTTGAGCCCCCTCTGTATCCTGAGTGTGAAATAAACATTTGTGTTTTAAGCTACTGAGGCGTTTGAAGTATTTATCATTGAAGCATAACCTAAGCCTAAGAAAACCTCCCCTAGCACTAAAGTTGGAGAGCCAGGTCTTGAGCCTTGACATCTAAAACGAATGCTCTTTACTTAATGCCTGTGTTTTCCAAAGCAGGTCAAAACTTGTTAGGGGGTCATGAAACTGATATATTGAATCACAACCAGATTTTTACAAATGCAATAATTTGACAACTATTATATCATAAGGGTTATTTTGTGCATATTACACATTGTAGTGGCATTTTTTTATGAAACGTTTTTTATGTGCGTGTTCAGACTCACAGTATAAAATATTCTTCTGACTGTGGGTCATTGTCAAAAAATGTTAAAAGCCACTGTTCAACATCATGCTTTCGACACAGGAAAGGAAAACAAAGTCCTACACCCATCACCCTGAAAGCTAGGGTACTCATAATTCCTTTTAAAATCAGCTAAATGGGAGGAAACTTGGATCCTTACTGCCAACCTAGTTAACGCTTTGGACTTGACAGTTTCCGAGATATAGGAAGCATTCCAAATTTCATCCAATGTGAAACTCAATCTTTGTGATGTGCTCCTTTAACTCCATTAATTCACCACCTCCTCTGCCCCAACTCTAATTCTGCCTTAAAAGAACCATGAAGTCATCATTTTGGGTACAGAGAACAAAGTTTCATTGTCTTTTTACATGAGCTGACAAATTCTGGGCACAGATGTGCCCACTGGGGCAACTACAAAGAAGTGGGCAAGAAGCCACCATGTCACCAGCACTGGGCCCGGTGCCAGGCCTCTTCCTTTCTTCAAACCCATGACGAGCTGAGCTTCTCAGAAGTGAGTCATAGATGAGTGTGAGCATCTGCCCATGGAGGGAAACCCATTTACTCAGAAGAAAATCTGCAGGAAATACTTGTGCTTTGCTCTGCCAGGAGCTGTCAAGTCTGCTCCACTCACTATGGCAACTGTGGGACCGAGCTCCCAGCTTATGACAAAAAGAACACACAAAAGAACTGAAAATAGCTCTTTTTTCTCAATTACTTGCTGAAAACTCCCAGATGTGAGCTCCAGTGACTGTGTGGCACCCACATTTTGGCTTTGAGTATGAATATTCCCTCTAAACGTGTCCTACTTCCCAGAAAATTAAAGCAGGAAAGATACTATTAGTCATTTTAGCCAAAGGTTAAATTTTTGCACTACGCTTTTCTGTAGGTCCTGATTTCTGGGACTTGGAGGTTTGAGGGGTATTGTTCACAATTTTTCACTATGCGGTAATTGCCTTCCCTTGATGCAAAGTGGCTGCCTCAAGGCTATTGAGGTCCTAATTCTAGCGCTTCCATCTCTCACTCTACTTACAGACTACCTCAGCTCCGGCAAGGCCATCTCACTTGCTCTCTCTTGTCTCCACCCAGTTCATTTGCCATGGTTGCTAACAGCCAGAGTGACGTTCTTTAATGCAAACCTGCCCAGTCCCTTTCTTCCTTAGAAGATTCACTAAGAATGTCTCACTGAGAATCTTCAGTAGTTTTAATAGCTTGTTCCAGAACAAAAGGCACATCTTACTCAGGTCAGTAAGACTCTGGGAAGAAAGGGGGGATCACCCCCTGCAACTCTCATGGCTCATCACAGTTTATCTTCCCCATACCCTCTAAAGTCCACACTAACACACTGTTTTCCCTAAAATTTCTTACCTGCTTTGGAAGCTTCACGTCTGCTGTTCTTCGTGAACTTGACGTCTGTTCTTCCCAATGCTCCAGGTTGTTAAAACCTGGTCACCGTTTTATTCTCAGCTGAAACATCACTTTCACAAAAGATCTTTCCTGACTTGCAAAATAAACCAAGTACTTCCAGGTTTTCTCCCATCACCTTATCCTTTTCTGTAACTGTCCCTATCATGATATATAAAAGAGTATGACTTTAAACATCCTTCTCCCTTAGTAGACTTAGCTTCACAGAGACAAGGACAATGTTTCTTTGCCCTTGATGTTCATATCCAAGCATGGTACCAGGTGCAAGAATAAATGTTGAATAACTGTTACATAAAGACCCTTGAAAAGACTTCTCTGAAATTTAAATGCTTGTAAATGACTTATTTGGTCAAAAACTGCTATTTTCTTAAAAACAAATGAGCATTTTTACCTCCTTTTTTCCCTTTGGATTTTGGGAACCAGATAAATATATACAAGGCTCAATAGCTACATACAAGGTTCATGAGCCTGTGGATTCATGGGTTTTGCATATTTATATTTTCTCTCCCCTCAGTCTTGATGTCCCAGATTAAACTGCACTTTCTCAGAGGAAGTTTTGCTATCTATTCCATGATAAAGAATAGTAGATGATACTAATATGGATTAGCATTGCAAACCATTATGGTAAAATTCAAGACAGAAAGATACATTGAAATCTTTGAAGAAAGAGGTGAGGGCAAATACTTATCTCTAAGGTGACTGAAGACCTTTCGTATTGCAGATATGAAAAGGGAACAGAGAGGCTGTCATGAGAGTCAAAGACCTGGGGGCACATGCTGATGTGCAGGACATGAGCAAACCATTCCTCAAGCCTCAGACACCTCATTTATGAATGGGAGAAACTCAGCTGTGTGTAACACAAGAGGCTGTTGAATATTGTATGACAGTGCTAATGAACATGTACACATGCAGCACTCACACACATATATACACACACACACAATTATACATGCATATACACATATACATGCACACACACACATAGGAAAATATGGTCATGATCAAGGGGAAGCTTTGATGAGATTACATCAGATTCTTCTGTCTCCAACTGGCTCATGAACAAGCAATGAAGTAGTTTTCCACTGTTGCATTCCTTTATGGGTCTTACTCAAGATGCCCCATGCTATCAGTCTCAGAGACCCTCACTGAGGAATATCTAATGAATAGCCAGATATTTCCCTTCTACTTTCTGTGCCCCTCATCAAGAAGTACCTGGTTTATGAACATTTTCTCTGAAGTCACCAAACTCTGGAGTCCTCTAAAATACTGTAGCTGATAAATTTATCTGGCAAACTAATTAAAGCTAAAGATGACTGACAGTATAGAGAACAATAATTGAACAATTTATCATAGCATGATGACGGTAATAATGGCTCAGAGAAGAGGCACCTAAGAGTACAAAGGCTTCCTATGTGCAGGGGACTTAGGCTGAGCCTGAAACAGGTGGTAGGGTTAAGGATGTGGTAGAGGAGGGAACAAAAGAGATCATTAATGGGACAAAAAAAAAAAAAGATATCCTGAAAACTGAAGAATGGATACTAACTTTGCCTTATATTTCTACCCACTAGTTCTGTAACTACATTGAAGTCTGGATTTCCAAAAGCCCCAGAGATACCGCAGGATGATCATGGTCTGCCAGGAGGTCACAGGAGCTTCCTAGGTGCCTCACTCCATTCAAGCTGCTATAACAAAACCACCATAGACTGGTGGCTTATTTCTCACAGTTTAGAAGCTGGGAAGTCTAAGATCAAGAACTCCAAGATGCATTATCTAGTGAAGGCCCTTTACTGGTTCAGATGGCCATCTTCTCTTTTTGTCTTCACATGGCAGAATTAGAGAGAGAAAGCAAACTCTTTCATGATTCTTCGAAGGACACTAATCTCATTCATGGGGGTGCCACCCTGATGACATCATCTAATCCTAAATATCTTTCAAATAGCATCACATCTTCTGCCTATAAACCCAGAGGTGGGGGACATAAATACTCAGTTCATAACACTGAATCAAAGAGCTGTCAAGCTGCAGAGGGAAACAACACAATCTGTAGAAAAAGCTCAGGATCTGCTAAATACATCATCTCTCTTGTTACCCATCTTCCAGAAAGACAACTGGAAACATCTCTCAAATACCCTCACCCTGGAAAGGGGCAGTCCAATGAGCAGATTCTTATACCTCCTAGCAAGCTTGTGTCAGTAAGACTCTGGTATTTGGTATGTACCAGGCAGTGTGTGGTATAAAAAGTAGCAAAGAAGAAGGTACAGTACCTGCTCAAGGAGTTCAGGGAGTTACCAAAGGCAACAGTAAACTAAGTTGTCAGTTACAAAACTGCACAAAGGGAATAGTGGCATAGGAAGGAAGCACCAACCTGGACACTAGGGAGGGCCTCCCAGGGAAGGGGCACCTGAGCTGGCTCCTGAGGAATTTACAGTAACTCCATAAGACCAAGGATTGGGTGACCACCCTTTTGTCCATGGTAGCTCTCCTGTGTCTCTCAGATCTCCAACAAGTTTCTCAAGCCTTCTTGGAAGACATTTTGAGTACATGAGGCAGTAATCACTGTCTAGAATCCCAGAGGCCCTCTGAGTACCCAAAGTACCCATAAAGTATCTAACACTTCCTATCTCTTTTTCTGTCTATACCCTCAAATAAGCAATAAACTACTCCAGCCAAGGATCGGACCATCTACTTTTCTTCATTTCTCATGGCACTAGGCACACAGCAGGTGCTCTATAAATCTTTTGATCTGTAATTCATTAGTTCCATTTGATTAGTCATTGACCTTCAGTGCCATCTGGTTGATACCTTTAAGAAAAAAAGATCATCAAAAACACTTTGTTAGTAAAGAATTATTGGTGTGGATTCCCCTCTGCCATTCACACCCATGTGACTTTGGGCAAGTTACTTGAGCTCTCTAGGTCTAATAAGTTTTTTCACATCCCACATTAGAATAAACTTTCCTTCTCAGTGCTGTAGTGAGGATTGAGTGTGAAATGTACATGGAGGATATTGAACATGGTATGAGCCAGAAGAGCATTGTTCTCAGTGTTACTTCCTAATAATAATCATAGCAGAATTTGGTTGATTTTTTAGTGTACACCAGACAGTTGGCTAAAACACTTTACAGGTATTATCTCTTTTAATCCTCACATTGGCTCCGTAAGACCAGACTATCTCTCCTACTTGGAAGGAGAAAAAAAAATGGAAGCTCAGAGAGTTCAAGTCATGTGTCCAATTCCATGGACTGTTCTGAAGTGCACTCTAAGCCTGCTTCATTCCCACATCTCTAATCATAACCTTGTTGTCTCACATATGGTCACCATTCTCCCCACAGTGAGAGACATCAAGCTCTCAAAAAGTTATGCAACTTACACAAGCTTGCACGGCTGATCACTGACCACCATGGAGAGATGAGAAATGTGTTCTGGTAAAAGGGCCTTCTTACCACAGTTAGGAAACAGGGTCTAACACCTCCACTCTGTTTTACAACTGGAAATGATGTGTCATGAAAATGCATGGAAAGTTTCAACAATGCCTGACACCACTATTTCTCTGTTGCCAGTGACTTAGCTTTTCCACTAAGACCCGTGAGGGAAGGAAAGCAACAAAATCCCAGTGTGCCCCACCACCCAGCACAAAATTCCCTGCCCCACAAGGGTTCTGGGTCTCAGAATTCACATTTGGGCTCTGTGGTTGGCATGAAAATAAAGCATATGTGGTCTGGTTCTTGTCCTCACCATATTCTGTCAAAGTACATAATTTGCAGATCATGCCCATGGGACGTCTGGACTCTGTCACTGTGCCCCAGGATCTATGGCAGCCTGGACCAGCTGTCAGAGTTAAAGAATTAAAGTGTGCAATTTAGCTGACCAAATTGATGGGGATGTTGATGGATAATATAATATTGTCACTAATGCACACTGATGCATTCCTATGTGACGGAAGGGCTTTGCAGCTGTTCTCTCATTTAGTAATCACAACTTCCCCACTTAAAGAAAAAAAAACACATCAACTTTCTATGTGAAAATAATCAGCCTTCCTAGTCTGCCCAGTAAGTCTAAGGAGACCTTTCTTTAACCAGTGGTTCTTGCTCCCTACCCTCTCTGCAGATAATGTGCATTTGCTGTTATTCCCAAGCCACCCCTCTGATTTTTTTTTTTTTTAACCATAGCTGTGTCCCCTCTCTGATCTTTAACTCTGACAGCTGGTCCAGCCTGGCAGGATGGGTGTTGAATGAAAGAAACAGAAAGACACGTTTTTGGAGAATTCATTCATCACCAAGAACTATGTCAAGTACTCATTACACAGCTTTTGAATAATTCCTCACAAGACAAGATATTACCATCTGCTTTTTGCAGATAAGGAAAAGAAGAGTCAGTGTCTTTACTTACTATGTTCTTGGCTGTGCAGAAGCATTTTAGTTTGATCAGATCCCTCATAATGGGAGAAGATATTTACACATTATGTTTCTGACAAAGGTTTAATAACCAGAATTCACAGAGAATTCCAATTTTTTAATAAGAAAAGAACAAGCAATCCCATTTCATTGTGGGCAAGAGACTTGAACAGAAGCTTCTCTGAAGAAGATAGGCACATGGCCTACAGACATATGAAAAAAACATTCATCATCTTTAATCATCAGAGAAATGCAAATCAAAACCACTTTGAGATATCATCTAACTCCAGTAAGAGTGTCTCACATAACAAAATCCCAAAACTACAAATGTTGGCATGTATATGGAGAAAAAGGGAGAACTTCTGCACTGTTGGTGGGACTATAGGCTAATACACTCCTTTTGGAAAGAAGTTTGGGAACACTAAAGGCACTAAAATAGACCTGCTGTTCAATCCTGCAATTCCGCTACTAGGTATATATCCAGAAGACCAAAAATCACTTTACAACAAAGATATTTATACCAGAATGTTTATTATAGCCCAGTTCATAATTGCCAAGTCATGGAACAGCCCAAGTGCCCATTGACACATGAATGTATTAACAAATTGTGGTATATGTATACTATGGAATATTATGCAGCCTTAAAAAAGATGGAGACTTTACCTCTTTTATGTCTACATGGATGGAGCTGGAACATGTTCTTCTTAGTAAAGTATCTCAAAAATGGAAGAAAAAGTTACTCAACACTACTATGAAACCAATATATTATCACCCAGAGTTTCATATGAAAGATAAAACACAACTATAGACCAGGATGAAAGAGGGAAGAGGAGGGGGAAGGGAGGGGGGAAGGTAGGTGAAGGGAAGGTAATTGGTGGGACCTCACCTAGGGTGTATATTGCAAGGGTACATGTCAAATCTATTAAGAGTAGAGTATAAATGTCTTGACACAATAATTTAGTAAGTGAGGCAAAGGCTATGTTAACCAATTTGATGTAAGCACTCCAAATTGTATATAAAATCAGCACATTGTACCATATAAATGCATTAATGTACACAGTTATGATTTAATAAAAAAAAAAAAAAGAGTCAGTGTCCTTCCCAGGGAACTTAGACCTGATGCCCATAATTTTCCACCACCCAGGAAAGCAAACTAATAAGAAAATTTAAAAAGCCAAATAGTAAGCTAAATCAACATCCTGGGTGATTCACCAATTAGGCAGTATTTCCTACAAAAATGCGGTAGTCTGTTTCCAATAAGATGGCTGTCAAAAGGTAAAAGCAGAAAAAGAATAGGAATACAGTAAAAGGTAAAGGCTTGCAAAGTTGTTGGTCTTCCTGAGCCTCCAAATGTGTTTAAACAATAAAGAGGGCTTGAGTCATTGGAACTGAACATTTGATTCAGTGGATGACTCATCACTTCACTTGTATTGGTGCTTTGCTTGCTTCATGGCAGGCACCATATTAGGACTGAAGATATGTGCAGCTTAAGAACACAATGCCAAGCCCAAAGTCAGAATCCATGTACTACCGATGGAAGAAAGGAAGTAAAGGAAAGGGAAAATAAGTGAGACACAGTCCCTGTTTTCAAAAAGCTCGAAAATCTAGTAACCACCAGCAAATGAAACACACAATAGTAACTATATTTTTTGTTTTGTTTTACTTTGTTTTTTGAGACTCTGCTATCCTGGGTAGTGTTGTGGCATCATCATAACGCACAGCAACCTCAGACTCTTGGTCTCAAGTGATCCTCCTGCCTCAGCCTCGCAAGTCACAGGGACTATAGGCACTCACCATGACACCTGGCTAGTTTTTCTATGTTTAATAGAGATGGGATCTAGCTCTTGCCCAGGCTGGTCTCAAACTCCTGCACTCAAGCAATCATCCTACCTTGGCCTCCTAGGGTGCCAGAATGAGCCACAGTGCCACCCTACAAACAGTTATTAGATATCAGGTTTGATACGGGCTAGGAAGGAAAAAGAAAAACAAAGAAATGTCATGTAAGTTTTCCCAGAAGGGAAGAGACTCTCAAGTGAAATCTGAAAGACAGGTTGCAGTTGAACCTGAGTGAGAAGTTACAGGAACAAAGATGTTCTAGCCAGACATGTGCAAAGGTTCGAGGTGCTGGGACCTCTTCTAGGCTTCAAGTATCTCAGAGAGACTTGCAGTATGGATTTGTGTGTTCTGTGTGTTATGAACATGACAGCATCATTGAGATGGGGAGAGATATGTCAAGACATGAGCCTGGGGAGACTGGCAGAGGCTGGGTTTTAAGGAATCTAGAAAGAGAATCTAAAAGCATGGATTAACCAATATGATTGTACCCCCTTAATATTCTGAAATAAAAACAATCCTATAAATGCAGAGGTCTCAGAAAAGCATAAAGCCATGGGAGAATTTTCAACAGAAACAAATTGTCTTTAGACTTATCTGCTATGCATAGAAAGGGGTTGAGCAGTTGAGACTGAGGACACGGAAATAAGCAGATGCTGCCATAACAAAAGAAAAGGCGATTTCATTTCAGAACATCCATGGCAAAGATTCTGATGCCATCATTAAGGGTGTACACTCCATACTTGTAGACCTTTGTAGACCCAACTTTAATTTTTGCAAATAGAACAACTACAATGATAGAAATTACTTTCACTTACCCAAATCTTATAAATAGCAATTTGTTTCCACTTATCTTAAATCCAAAGTCTGTTATCCAGTAGGTAGTGAATAAACGAAGGCTCTCCTTGGGTTCCCAAATAGTCCTTTAAGGTCAGCAAGAGAACTATGGTCAGCATATCCATTTAATAGATGGGGAGGCTCAGTGAAGTTGATGAGTGCCTACAGTTCAAGAAAATTTCAGAGCCAGAAGTGAAACTATATCCCCTACATTCTTAGCAAGAGTTCTAGATACCTCCCAGCTGGATGTGGAGGGCATGATTCTTGGTGCCTACAGACAGAAATTTGAGTTTCTATCTTAACAACAGTTGATCTTAAAACTTTTCCAATGCTCGGCGCCTGTGGCTCAATCAGCTAAGGCGCCAGCCACATACACCTAAGGTGGCGGGTTCGAATCCCCAGCCCGGGCCTGCCAAACAACAATGATGGCTGCAACCAAAAAATGGCCACGCGTTGTGGCGGGCACCTGTGGTCCCAGCTACTTGGGAGACGGAGGCAGGAGACTCGCTTGAGCCCAGGAGTTGGAGGCTGCTATGAGCTGGGATGCCATGGCACTCTACCCAGGGAGATAGCTTGAGGCTCCATCTCAAAAAAAAAACTTTTCCAGATAGTAATGTGGAAAAGAATTTGAATGCAGGGTACATAAACTTAGCTGGCAGGCAAGAGGAAGGTGTAGGAACTTGAAATACCTTATGGAGGCAGAAAATCTAAGATGGTCTCTAACCCAAAGCTCTAAATATTCAGGTCAAGCTGAGTCGTATCTTGGATCTTTGTGTGCAAAATCCCTATTTGTGCATGTTTATTCCCACTGACAAGTAAGGGTTCTGGTCATTGTCTGTGTCCCCAGCTCACTCCCCCCTACTGGACTCTGTAAACACCAAGCCCCACACAAGCCAGGAGCCCATCTTCACAACTGGCCTGTGCTGAGCCAGTGTTGGCTGACAGCAAGGATTTCTCAGGGGCCTGGGCCACCAGCCTCTATATCCTGGGAGCACTCCCCTGGAGTGTTAGGAAAGATACAGATGGTGAAATCCATCTTCCTACCTCCTAAAAAGCCACATCCTGCCAAGATCTTCCTGGCTTTGGATGCAGCCACTTCCCTCAGTCTCCCTTCCTGGACCAGGTGGAGATGAAGTCAGCCTCCTGGCTCCTCCGGCTCATCACTGACCACTGAGCTCAGCCCACAGCCCTCCCACACTAAGTGAATATAAGGGCTGGTCCCTAGGACATGGAGAAAGGCGGGCAGTAAGGGAGAGCAGAAAGAATACAGAACAGCCTCAGTTAGCCCCTGCCCTGGCTCCTAGTAGTAGACAATATTACTGCTCACCTATGCCATGCTCTTTGTGTGGAGGATTATACACCCTCCTCCTGTTCAAGTCTGGTAGAGTCATATGGCTTATTTTGGCCAAGAAAAATGAACAGAAATGATGTGTGTCATTTCTAGGAAGACTCTTCTGAGAGCCAATGTGTGGTTGCAGTGTTCTCTATTCCATCTGCCGATTCCAGATGGAGGCTGCTCACTCAGCATGGGTCCCAGGCTGAGGCTGAAGTGGAGCAGAGCCACAGCTAAGCTACATAGCCAAAGAGCATGGAGGAGAGGTAAGCCTTGTGGTCTCACACTGAGATTTCAAAGTCTTTTGTTACCTAAGCATGACTGAAACCATCCTGACTGATGGTTTTTGCCCTCCTTCCCCAAATGCTTCCTTTCCGGGCTCCCTCAAATAGCCCTCCTCTGTGTCCCTCCATCCTAACATATACCATAGCACATTGCCATGTTTATATGTATCTGTCCAGCAGTCCCTGGCTCTACATACTTTGATGTGTACCTATACAGCCCCTAGCACACTCAATAAATGCCTATGGAAATGAATTGAATTTATTCTCACAAAGAATCTTTTGTGTTATCCCTTTTTCAGCCAGGACACTGGGTTCTACACTTGAAAAAAATTAAAAAATAAATAAATAAAATGAATGCTAATACTTCCTTCATAAAGCTCCCAGGACAGCAGAGGTGGCGTGGAAGACCATCAGGTGGCTAACCTAACACACACTCCTGATAGCATTATCTCTCACCTACCCCTTCTAGAGAAGCTGGAAAAGCAACCAGGAGTGGCCATATAATTTGGTTCTTAACAATGAAACATAATGGAAGTTTGCTGGGTATTCTAGGAAAACTGCTGTGTTTTAGATAAAGGGATTGAGTGTAGGTAATACCACTTCCCCCTTCCTCCCATTTTGAATGTGAATGTGGATGAGATGTCCAGAGCTATGACGGCCAGCATGAAATGATTATGGGAAAAAATAAAATAAAATACAGACATTAGCCTAGACATCATTAGGGCCAGACTTCCCGATAAGTGAAAAAAATAACCTCAGAGTTGTTTTTTCCCATTGTTAGTCAGATTTTCTGTCACTGGCAACCAAACACATTCTAACTGATACCAGGAAATGAGTTGTTTATTTTTGGAACCTTAACCTTTACCATCTTCCTTCATTGTCTAATTCCCACTGACAATTCAAGACCCAGCTCAGCCATTACATCCCTCCAAAAGTTTAGTTTGCATGTCAGAGTACAAACTCTAGACTAGTTCTGCTTGGGTCAATGAAACAAACCACAGAAAGAATTTTGCATAAAAAGCAAGCAATGTTATCCCTATGCTTCTTAGATCCTAGAGATAAATTCTGCACAGATCTTTGATTTCTGTAGGTATCCCTCACTAATTCTTCCTCTCTAAACCGAATACATTTGTAAGTTTTTCCTCAACCAGAACTTGAGAATCCCTTCTGCAGACTGCTAGGGGCCTGCCTACAACCTGGGGCCAAGGTGGGACACCAGGTCAAAGCAGGACTTCCAGGGTTTCCCGTGTACCCCATATCATTGGATATCTTCACACCAAAAGCTGTCTGTGGGGATAAGCTTTAGTTGGTGTATACTACTGAAAAATCCCTAATCATTTCCCCAAGAACCATCCATTTTTCCTGTTGGCATTGAAATTGGACTGTTTTTCTTCTATAAAGCCTGTCAATTCTATTGTCCCCTTACCACAGCAATACGTCCATATATCAATTATATCTAAAGCTGGGAGGAGCTTTGGAGTGGTCCAGCTCATTCACTTAACAGTTGTGGCAACTGAAACCAGAGAGGGGAAGGCATTTTCCCAAAGGCACTCAGCAAGTTAGCTAGAGCTGGCAGGCTCCCAGTCCTGGGCTGAGACCCACACATCCAGCCAACATGGCCGTGATGCACCTCAACCAGCTCCAAGTTAAAATAGAGGAAATGGGTATCTGAAACTATTAATATCCAACAAACCCTCCCCTCTCCCCCCAGCTGGGCTAACCTAGAAAACCACCACATTTCTCATTGTGTAATATCTTCTCGGAGACCCATGACCTGGGCTCAGACGTCTGGCCACAGCAGGTACTAAGCAAAGAAAGGAGTGCTGAATTAAGAAGGAGTGTAAAACCCTCAATGAATCCCCAACAATAAAAAAAAAAAATCAAAAAAAATACTGAAAAAAAAGGAGTGTTTAAGAGCATCTTCCCAGCCTTTGTACCTGGAGATCATCATATAACCCAGGGTGAAAGGGCAACCTATGGGCTCAAATAACCAGGGCTCCAATGTTGTCTCTCCAATGTTGTCTTGCTAGTCTTGGGAAGGTTACATAATCTAAATGCCACAGATGCTCATCTTAAAAGTGAGGATTGTAATAGTACTAAGCTTAGCACCTTATCTGGCATGTAGTAATTGTCAATAAAGGTTAGCTGGAAATGCCAAGCCACAAAGGTAAAGTGGTTGGTCCCAAGCATCATAGCCAGGAGCTGCTGTGAAACTTCTGAACTTGAAGAATGTATATGAATAAGTGGCACACAAGAGGAGTTGGGGAAGAGAAAAGCAAAATGTCCATAAAAATTAGATTGGTCAAAACTCAATTCTGAAAGCTGGATTTATAAATGCATACGAAATGTCTTTGGCAGGAGATCAAGTCACCCAATTTGGAGAAATAATTAGACTGTAAGCTTAAAGGAAAAATGACTAAAAGGAAACCAGGGCTAGCTCAGCGTCATGGTTAAGAGCACTTCCTCGGTACACACATGTTTTCCCTTGGGATAAGCTCGGTTTAGGACTGAGAATTTGGTCCCATCCACTGAGAGCTAAACAGCTGCAATTCATTTTCAATTCCTATCAATAGAGTTGGATACAAGAAGCTGGGGCAGGACAGAAGGATGTGACGCTGAGAGAAGCTGTATTCACCCAGGGGTCATGAAAATGAGGTAAATACAGGGGCACCCATGGTTTCCAGACTGGAATGTAAGTTAGGAAATCCCCAATGCACTGAGATTGATTATCTCTCCATGAGGGGTGAAGGATGAGTGCCTGCTCAATCAAATACGTACTGATTTATAGGCAAAAGTAAAGAAAAAATGATAGTATTGTAACCATGCCTCAGTATCTCAACTGCAGGAATTGATAATTCCTGAGAACACTAGCATAATTCCTAAGAATAGTTCAACTTCCAACTAAAAATGAGGCTTAGTGATGCCCTGCAGTGACACAGCATAATAAACAGCTGGACCGGGACAAAAATTCTCATCATTTTAACTTTCAAATGACAGCACTGTTGAACCTGACACATGTGCTTCTGGCTTAAACAATTTGCAGTCGTTACTAAAGAAAGATCAATGGGCTTATTATCTTTTGATATGCTGTGTGTAGGCAAAAAGTCATTGCTCTAGGAGTTACATGATGGGATTAGTTTCCACCTTAGCTGTTTTTTCAGTTGGGTTGCTTGGAGCATGTCACACTCCTTCCCTGACCCTTTCTTCATCTGTCAAAATTGCAGATGATAATACCCACAGAAAACCAAAAGGTCTGTGCCCTTTACCTTTGTCTGTACAGCCTCGAGCACTTTCTATTTTTACATGCTATAAATTTATTTGGTGCTTGTTGATTGAGAGCCCTTAAAATCAAGCAATTCATGTATTAATAATAAAGCAGAAAAAAATTATGGACGCTTAGAGAGGCGGAATGCTAGTGAAATGCTGGCTGTCAACTTGACCTTCTTTTCAGTTGAAATTGATTTGATTAAAGGAGAATATAAGAGTCTCTCTCCCTGCCAGGTCTAGAAAAGAGCTCTTTACACTAAACAGGCAGCTGGAAGGAGTTTAAACATCCCTCCAGCTTTAGAATTTTTCACAAGGTTGAAAAACCTAAATTAAGTCAAAATGTGTCATCATCAAACATTCAAAAGGAATAATTTCAATTATGCAATTACTGAGCGAGCATGGTTTCTGTCTTCTTAAGGAAATATCTAGCAGGATGATTTTAAAAAGGGTAAAGAGAAGACATTGGATGGGACTGGAATATTAAATAGAAATAAGGAAGGCCATCAGGGGTTACAGTAAAACCCATTAATCCGAAGGGAGTGGGAGCTGGCCGGGACTTAGCACTCTGTGCCCACCAACAGGAACCAAATCTGGGCAGAGCACAGAAATTCAGAAGAAGCTAGAGTCAGCACCCAGACATAAATGAGAGCTTAGAGGTCAGGTAAGACAGAGCTAGACAGAGAATAATATCACAGACACAGTCCACAAGAAGCCAGCACCTTGCGGAACAGAGAAAGAATAGTCAGCGAGGCCTGAGTAGGAGAATGGTGCAAATAGATGTCAAAAAACGAAGTGAGTTTCAGCCAGGACCAATTCATATTGTCCACTTCAGTGAAGAGGTAGGTCTGGGAAAATAGGAACCAGAAAGATGGCCCTGGAATTTAGTAATATGAAGACTGGGTTGACCTCAGGGGGACAGACTCAGGGAAGGGGGGCCTGGAGGGAGAAGTTTGATTAAAATGAATTGACAAGTGACTAGGAGAAGAGTCACTACCCGCCATATGTGGGCAGTGAACGTAGACTCTGCCCACATATGTTTAACAGAGCCTGACACACAGTATGTGATCAGAACCATGGGAATAAAGAAGAGAAAAAGGGAGAAAGGGAAAATGGAGGAATGTATACTCCAGGGTGAGAAGAAAATCTGGTGTGTGGGGCACAGCAGAAGAACGGAGAGGCTAAGGTTTCTATGAGACTCTTTTAGGTAAATTGATAGTGATGTATTATTCAAAGACACGTATCCATGAATTAAATTACAAGCCTGAAGAAACAACAAAGAGAAAGGTCTGTTCTCCCTCTGGACAGATTCTTTGCATCTTTGGCACATTTTCTATTCAGTCTAAATATTTATGGAGACAGCTTTACTTGGAGTTGAACCATCTCCTTCAAGGGATGTTAGCAAGATGACAAAGAATCAGAGAGCAGGATGGTGAAGGCAGGATGCGTGGTGGGGTGGGTGCAAGTGCAGGGGCCAGGGGTGCTGGGCGCTGCATTTTCCAAAGAGATGCTCTGAAGGAACCTGGCCAGGAATATGTTAATTAATTAAATCGTAACACCTCAAGGCACACAATCAGAATGATTCCTTTGATATTAGCTTTGTCTGCCTCTGTGCATTGATGTCACAATATCAGCGGTGCCAGCCTGGAGGGTAACAATTGAAAAGCCCTCCTTCACTTGGCTGCCATCTACCTACCTATGACTTGAGCAGCATGCAATCTGGTCGCTGTCCGAGTCTCTGCCTCTGCCTCTCCCTGCACTAACCCTTGTAACTCTGCTGTACTCACACTGGCTGTTGCTTTTATTCAAATACACCAAGCTGATTCTTGACTCAAGATGTTGGTCCTGGCTTTTACTAATACTCTGCCTGGGCAGCACTCTTGCAGATATTTGCAAGGCTCTTTTCCTTTCTGCCACTTCCTTTAGTTCTCTCATCAAAAGACATGCTCTTGAAAAGGCTTTCCCCAGCCATCCTCTCAGAAAGAAATCCTCAATCCTGTATCACTCTGGAGACCCTAGTCTTGTTACAGTCCTTCTCACTATTGCTCCATTGAATAATATTTTGTTTCATTCCATGTTACATCTCCCCCACTAGACTGAGGAATACCTTTACTTTCTTAGGGCAGCATCTCTTAGTACCTAGAAGAGTGTCTAGCTCAGCAGAAGAGGCTGCTGGATATTTGTTTTATGGGTGAAATCATTAGTCAGTTGAATTAATTAAGCCTCCAGGAAGTCCCCTCTCATTTCCTAGGCTGAGGTAGGCGCCCTCCTCTCTGCATCTCTATACCTCAAGGATATGTGACACAGGAGTGTCTAATGCATTAAAGTGAGTTATTCTCATCTGTCCAGCTCTCCAATTCACAAGCAAGCTATTGAAGCTCACAGCCAGAATTGATTTATCTTTGCATCTCCAATGCCCCATATCACATCACTGTTCACTGAACTAAAGGCAAAAGTTTTATAGACCAAATGCTGACAACCACCTGCCAAAAAAGGAGCTATGGGATAAAAGAAGACTCGGGATTCAGCAATGACTTGTCTAGAAGAACGAGAGACGATATTGCCCGTTGTTTATTAAAATGACAAATTACATCATTTTAATCAACAAGCAAAGTAGATGAAGTACTCAGAGTGATAACCTGGTCAGAGGAAGCATTCTGAACAGAGACTCAGCCAACTTCTGTTCCGGCCCTAGTTTTTGCACAGTCTGTGAAAGACCCTTTTTGCTCGGAGCCCATTCCCATCTGTACAGTGAGGAGAACAAATCCATGTCTAAAGGTCCGTCCACCCCCATGTTTCAGCATTTCAACATGGTACATACCCAGGGCAGTGAATGGAGCAACTGAAAAGGAAAAACATGGCCAATGTGTAGCCTTGACTCAAGGAAGCCAACCAAGCTGGCTTGGAGTTAGGGACACTTGCGCTAAAACCCAGACTCTGGAACTGACAAACTTTGTGAATTTAGGCAAATTCCTTAATCTACCTAAGCCTCCATAAAATGGAAATAGTATTAAAAATTCCAAGCTATGCACTCGGTAAAGGGCAGCTTGCTCTGTACTCTCTTTCCTCATATATCCCTCGACTGGCCTTTTTAGCCAAGCTGATTAAAAAACCAGAATACTCTTTTATAAACACCATAGCGGCTTGGATAGTGCAAGTGCTGCCTCAGCTTCAGCTGACCCTGCGCAGGAGTAGACAGCCTCCCTCACACAGCTGAAGGTTGCCAGTCACTCCTTTGGGGCCTCTGAGCAGACTCCACTTGTGTTACCCAGGAAGTTTCTCGAGCCATTTCTTTTGCTAGAATTCCGTGGTAAACATTCTTACAGATGACTTACTGCCTGTCACAACATTTTGTTGCTCTCTTTCCAGAAAGAATTCCTGCAGAATGAGGTCAGTCGCTTACTAACTATGACTTCCATTTTTTTCACCCCTTTTGGTCTTGCTGTTCCGATGCTGAGCAACCACTTCTGGCTACATCAATAGGCCACTTCCAACAGCTGGAGGAGCCCAATGTTCTGGCAGGCCAAGACAGAGCCCAGAGGATCCACAAGATGAAACACACATTCCAGATCCAATCAGAGGGCCAATGGGGGAAATCGCAAGTTAATAGATCCAATACCCATGGAGTGGAGTTAGTGAGATGGTCTTACATATGTATGTTTTCAGAAAGTTTGTAAATGGATAATGTACAAAGATTCTCTTCCTCCCATAAAGAACTTTCATTTATCAATGGGCCCATGATTCTAGGAATGAGGTTCCTTTTTTAATATTCTTTCAAAATGTTGAAGACCTTTAAGGGAATTGAGCTAAGCACACTTTCAAGTAGCTATAATCCCCTGAACAGAGTGATAACAGCCCCCTCTCCCCACCCACATGGCAGTACAGGCCAGGACCCTTCAGGTAAATACCTCTCATCTCTTTAAAGAGACCGAGGCTGTCTCATTTGATCTGAAATGAACATATAGGCCTATATTCACCCTCATACTCTCACATTGCTGAAGTATAAATAACTTTGCCAACTCATTTTATCTTTCATCTTGTGCAGCTAATGTTTGATGTATGGTGATCACAGAAGTAGAGGTTTACGGATTAGGCTAAAGACTCTTGCCCAGCCCCGATTTAGGAAACTGGTCCCATTCCCATCTTCACCAAGTAATAATTTCCCTATGATTTCTTACTAAAACAACACCTCAGAACAGCAGCAGAGAAACTGACTTTCATTCAGCCAACCTGGTACTCAGTTATTCAACATACCTTCACAGAGCCCTTAACAGAGCATGGGCTTTATACCATACTCCATGAATTTCAACCCTAGCCACTTGAGAAAGTCACCTAAACCCTCCGAGCCTCAGCTTCTAAATCAGAAAATGGCAGTAATGACAGAATCTATCTGAAGATTGTAGAGAGGATTAAGAGTCATGTAAATATCACTACATGTAAAGTAGTGCCTGACCTGGAGTAGGATCTTATAGATGTGAGCCATTATTTCTGGTAGTAGTAGTATAGAAATAACAGCAGTGTGGTAGAAATGGTAGCAATAGTAGCATATTACTATAGTAAGAGCACTGCTAGTAGCATAGCAGTAATAGTACCATGGTCATGGAGCAGTCCCAGTAGTAGTAACAGTAGTAGCAGTGGTAGCAGTACATTACATCGCCTATCGGTATAGTGGTACTGGTGGTAATGATATAATAATGCAGTTGTAATGGTAGTAGAAATATAATGCCAGTGTAATATTAGAAGTAGCATTACATGTATAATCATGAGTTGAAGAAGTAATAATACTGACGTAATGTAGTAATAGCACTCATATTTGCCAGACATCAGGCACGAGGCCCTTGCCCCTGGGGAGTTCCCAATCTCCCCAAGCCCCCTGAATGTCTAAGATGGACGGCAGCTTCTAGTCTAGACCATCTAGTGCACAAGGCTCAGTGAGGAGCCTGAAGTTGAGACAAGTGAAGTGACCCACACAAGGTCACCTGAAGAGTGATGCGACTTTGTGCTTTTACATATACCAACCTCTTGACTCTAGAGACACTTTATCTGTTTGCCCATCTTGAGAACTCCTATTCATTTGTTTTCCATGATTTATCTTCTCTATAAAATGTTCCCTCAATAGTCCCTCCATCCTGGTCCCAGGTTGTGTTAGAGTAGGCCTCTTCCTTTCTCCCTTCATTCCTTGCGACAAAGTGTATCCCAGCATTTATCACACAGCACCAGTCTCCGTTTTCTAAGATTATTCTAAGGTCTTTATAAACATTAACTTATTCAATCTTCATAAAAAAAACCCTGTGAGGTTCTTAAGATGTATAATTTATGGGCTGTGGTTCAAGAATAATAATTAAGAACTGACTATGTGCCATGTGTTAAGCACATGTTTGTGAACAGGAGAGCTTTGCCCCTGCCTTCAAAAAGCTTACAGTCTAGCAGCAAAAGAAGACAAAGCAGCAGCCAGTTCAATAGAGTATAATAAGTGTTACAGTTGACAAGGCCATGAGGGCACGTAACAGGGGTGCAACCTTAATGTGGGGGGAGCAGAGAAGGCTTCCTGGGGGATGTCATATGCAGCTTTGAACTTGAAGGGTGAGTTACTTGGATGGAGAAAATGTGGAAAAATATCCTAGGATGGAGGGAAGTGCATGGTCAAACAGAGAAGGAGAAAGACACAGGTAGGAAATGGTGGTGGTGGGAAACAGGGAGAATGGCAGGGCCAGGACAGAAGAGCAGTCACAGACAAGGGCTCCCGAAGGAGGAGCATTAGCAGTGCCATGCTCTCCAGGCCCTATCACGGGGAGTCTCCAACTTACAATGGTTTGAGGTATTGTTTTTTGACTTTATAATTATGCAAAACCATCAAAATATGGACATGCCTCAAATTTTATATTCTGATCTTCTGCCAAGCTAGCATACTGACAGGTGAAACAATTTATTATAAAATAGGCTCTGTGTTAGATGATGTTGCCCCGTTGTAGACTAACGTAAGTGTTCTGAGCACATTGAAGGTAAGCTACACTGTGCTATGATGTTCAGTAGGTTATGTGTGTTAAATGCAGTTTCAACTTACAATGGGTTTACTGGGACGTAACCCCATCTTAAGTCAAGGAACATCTGCACCCACCTGGCTAGCATGATAGACTGGGAGATTTTGAGGACAGAAGTTTATCAGCTTCACTACTATGTATATTCTTCACACATAGCACAATATCCAACACAGAGTAAATACTTAGTATTTGGCAAATCTTACATGAAAGAACAAACAATGGATAAAGAGCAAAATGCTTGGGAAAAACTCCCTTTTGGGGGGGTCTTTTTTTACTTCAGAGGAAAAATTTCATCCCCAACTATCGCAAGTTCTACTTCTTTGGGGCTGACTATGTGTAAGACACGATCTTTTGGGCTTTTCATGTAAAGAATTCTACAATTCTCAGTTCTGTGGATCCAGACTGGGGACATGAGTCAGGTGCTTTTAGACAGAAATTTTAAAAAGGCAGATTCCAGAGCAGCAGCAAGCTGAGCTCAAGTGATAAGAGAAACGCCAAAGAAGGAACAACGTTGAAAGAAACTTTGAAAACACTCAAAGTACATAAATCATCCTAAAAAAGCTGTCCTTGTTAGAAACCCAACTAGAAAAAAAATACTTTCTTCAGTGCTAATATTTCATCATAACTGGCAGCTCAAAACCCATGGGAGGCTGGAGTTTGAGGATCTTTGAGTGGGGAGCTGGAAGGACTGATCTCAGAGCATTACCTTGCAGCCAGTTCTCAGGAAAAACCACAGCACGAGTGTGAGTTTTCAGAACCCTTGTGGAGACGTCTCATTCCAGCAGAGCTGCAAGGAGACAGGGCTCCCTCAGGGGGTTGGCGGACAAAAGAAAGAAACAGTTAAAGAATAAAGTCATACCAGGCATGGTGCCAAACCCCAAGGAGGCTTTGGGACTCACTGCCTAAGGACCAGGCTGTCGGGCCTGCCAATCAGTCATTCCCAGAGCGCTGTCTGTGCCAATGACTATATGTAGTCAACTGAAACCAGAGGCCCTGCCCAACACTTGGTGGCACGGTAGCTAGAAAGAGATGCAGAGTCTAATGCTGGTTCTACCACTATGTTTGGGTTACCCAAGCTGAACTGCAAATTCTTATCTGGAAGTTGGAAAGAAAAAACGAGAAGGAGGGAAAGGGTGAAGGAAAGGAAGAGAGAGGGAGAGAGACAAAAAGGAAGAGAGATAGAGAAGGGAAGGGTGGAGGGGAGGAAAGAAAAATATTGTTACTATAAAGACTAAATGGACCCATATATTTAAAGCACAGGTTCCTGGCATAGGACATAGGGTGGCGCCTGTGGCTCAAAGAAGTAGGGCACCAGCCCCATACGCTGGAGGTGGCGGGTTCAAACCCAGACCCGGCCAAAACAAAAAACAAAAAAAACTGGCATAGGACTCAACCTTATTAAGTATTCGTGACCTTCCCTGCAGGCACTCATCATCAACATAAAGATCTTTTAGGGGCGATGCCTGTGGCTCAAGGAGTAGGGCACCAGCCCCATATACCTGGGTAACGGGTTCAAGCCCAGCCCTGGCCAAAACTGCAAAAAAATATGATCTTTTAGAATCTCCTTGTTTTTCAGTTCAAAAGTCCCAACATTTGTGCAAATACATATAAAGTAGCCCTCCTGTTTGCCCCAGATACAAATGAGGATTTAATAAGCACTTAACATTTTGGGAACTTGCTTACTTTGATAAAGGCAAAGAGCACTGTCTGCTCCCGTTGAACAGACCACGCTAACCAGGAATATCTCTGATGGCCCCTTGCCTCACTGTTTGCAAAGGCTTTAATACTTTTCAATTTACACTTTGAAAAATCAGAATCCTCGTGGTCTAGAAGACAGGTTTGAAATCAGTCAGGCCTAAGTGGAAACCTAAGTTCTATCAATCACCAGCTGATTCTGGAAGCATGAGTTAGCCATAACTAAAGATAACATCTCTACCTCACGTAGTTTAAATATTAAACAGCAACTCATATGGTAAAATTGTCCAACACAAGGGTACTTATTAAAACCATTCGTTCATTCAACAAATGCCTACAAAAAATTGTACAAGGAACCAGGAGGTATTCTAGGAACTGGAGATGCAGAGGTAAACTAATGTTTCTGCCCCCATGGAGCCTTTATTCTAGAAGAGGAGGCAGGCAATGAACAGGTAGGTAGATTGATTTATCTCGGGTGAAACAAGCACGATGAAGAACAACAGTGCAGAGTAATGGGATGGATGGTGTTAAGACTGATGGCACTTTTTCCTCCATTCTTGTGATACTTTGCTCAGAAGAACATTCTCCAGCTCCATCCATGTGAACATGAAGGACGTAAATTTTTTTAAAAGAATTGAAATAAAAATAGATTTTTAAAAACTGTGTGCAAATGACTTACAGTAGTTGAAAAGATGTCCAGAAGATTTCCACTGATTACTTACACCCTATACCCAGCACCTAGCGAGAGTAGATGCATGTGACCGAGAGGTGTGTACGGGAGTCAGTCTAACCATGTGATGCTTCCCAGCCTTCCCCACATCCCTGGCCTCAGATCAGCCAATCCCAATGGAGAATTTATGAACCATGACATGGTACCTCAAAATAATTCTCCCCTTTCTAACACATCAAAGACAGTGCCTTTGTGGAAAAATAGCCCCCGAAATATGGTCCCACCATATCCTCCTCGATAATTAGGCCTCCTGCCTGCCAAGATTTGCAAAAACATAGTCTTCGTTCCCCAACGTGACAACTATGCCTGGGTCTAAATGCATGGAACATGCCCTGGCTAGAATTCACCTTTCACTGCCATTCTGCAGGACTTACAGAATAATAATTCTGCACCTTCCTACCTCTGTGATCAATGTCCCTCCACCAGAGCACCAGTGCTGCACCTTGCCCCTGCGAGGTAAGCAGGGCAGTGGTGAGTCCACCTGCTCTCACTAGTGGGAGAGAAAGGTACCAAAGGGAAGGTCTTCCCCAGGACTATACAACTTGTTCTTCTGACCTTCCTACCAAAGGCTGTCTAAACCTTTTCTTAGAGCATTCCTGATTTAATCCTTGCAAAAGCTCTGGTTCAAGATCTGGGCAGTCCTGTACTCAACTTCCCATCCCTAGTGCTGCATGGTGACCCAGTGACATAATCTTGGAGGCCATGAAGATGAGGCAAGGGACTTACTCCTGCCTCTGCCTACTGGCTTTTGCAGCATTTGCAGATAAGAACAATGCCCAGACCAAACTTCCCACTTATAATCCCTCTTGGGAATAAGGAGAGAGGTCAAGAAGTCAGAAATCTCTGAAGTTCATTTACATCCATTTCTGACTTCCTCCTCTAGGGTCTGCTTTGGTCCTAACATTCTCCAAAGCAAGATCCCTTGGCTTCGGACTGACAGTTGGTCTCCCCTGAAGTTACGTCCCTTCTTGAGCCTTAGTATCTCACAGTAGCCGAGCTTCCTGTGTCCCAAAGATGAGGTAATAATTTAAGTAGCTTAAAAAATTATAAACTCTTATGTTTTTACGAGAGGTCAGGCTCTCACTGTGAAACCAAGAAATCCCACTTTTGCTATATTTTTGCAAAGACAAACAACACAAAATAAAAAACCCAGCCTAGCAGTGTCCTGGGAGTTGCAGAAAAATAAGCCATAAATGCAAACCAATAAACTGGCCTCTGAGTTCAAGGGGACATTCAGTAAAAGTCTTAATAGAAGGCATTTGCCACGCTTCAGCAGAAGAATGCTGTTAGAGTTCTAGAATGTAGGAAATGCCATTGCAGGAGGATGCTACCTGGGAACAGAAAGGGGATGGAGATCCTCACCATTGGCCAGGACCTGAGTCCTTGCTCCTACCACCAGGGGGGTTTCCCAACGGACTTTGCACAGCTGTTCTACTATACTGATCCAGAGGGACAGCTGAAGATGAGGAGGGCTCTGCCAATGGCGTGGCCATTCTAGAAACTCCAAAAATGGAAAGAAGTGAAGTCTGGTTTCTCTGGGAGCTGAAGCTGCTCCAAAGCTTATAAATCCACTGAGCACATCACCAGCTCTTTCTCTCTGGGGACTTTTGACGTGGGCTTATGTAAGCACAAACTTTGGATATTTCCAAGTGTCTTCCAAAAAGAGAACTTGCCTATAGCACTATGCAGCTGGAACGGGGAGACGGTCAGAGACCAGCACTGCCTAGTGTGTGACTGAGCCCCACTTCAGGAAAGGCGTCTGCAAGCTCCTGGACACTGTGCTAAATGTATTTTTCTGCAAGGGACTGTGCTAAATTGAAGGCGTGCAAAACATTCTTTTGCTTATTTATAAGTCTCATTCTGTTCTTCTCTCGTTATAACAAAATTGAAAGCTGTAATTTGAGCACAGGAACCCACTAACTGTGCTAGTTGCCCCGGGAACTCCCTGGGTGAATCATAGTCATGGGCTTAACGCTTTTTATTTGACTTTATCTTGGCTCTTCTATCAAGACCTGTCTTGGTGACACTATAAGAAGATAGATTGGATACATAAGTGGCTTTTATCTCAGAAGGTAATACATACTCTACTTAAAGTACAATGGCCCAGATGGGAGCTCCAGCCCTTTGTCATTAGTATAGAAACTCTGGTTCATAATTTGGGAGCTCATGGAAATGACTTTTCATTAAATTCAATTGTTCATAATCTGGTGGCCCATTAAAATGATGTTCCATTAAATTCAATGGGAGAGACCATTTGAACAAATCTAAAGACTGAGCAGAATTTATCTACAAGTGCACAGAGGGTTCACTCTGCATTCTTTTCCTGGATCTTCCATGAAAACCAGGTAAATCTGCACTACCTGGGACCTGGGGCAACAGGACATGTCCTTCCTTCCAGGGCAGTAACAGTTGTGATCACCTACTGATGAGGGCACAGACTATAGTAGACACTTTATAGGTCCCCAAATTTAATCCAAACATTTCCCCAATTCTTAGATCACCTTCGCAATTTTGGACAAAGAGTCATGCTGCCTTTTCGGTGGCTTACTTAATATTTGTCTTCAATTGACTCCCTTTATTTCCTTAAATTTATTTCATAAGTAAATTCTATTGCATTACCTACTTTGACAACCACCATCATCACAAATAGAAGGTACATAAATATGGTAGTCTCCCCTTATCTGCTGGAGAAATGGTCCAAAATCCCCAGTAGACACTTGAAACCATAGGTAATACTGAACCCTCTGCAGTATATACTAATTTTTTTTCATAGCCAACATGGCTATTAAGTGAAAGATGAGTGGATAGTGTCTACAATCTAGATATGCTAGACAAAGGGATGAGTCATATCCCAGAAAGGATGGAACAGATCGTGCCAGATTTCATCACACTACCCAGAATAGTGGCAATTTAAAATTTATGGACTATTTCTGGAATTTTCCATGGAATTCCTTTTTAGACCATGAATGACCCTGGGCAACTAAAAGTATAGAAAGTAAAGCCACAGAAAATTGAAGTCTTCTGTAATAATAAATAAAATTAAAATAAATAAGTGAAAATATAAATAAAACAAATAGAAGGCAAATATAAAAATAAACAGAATGAATGAAAACAATGTTATTAAATCAGAGCTTGGTGATGTTAGCTGACAGCCTTTAACTTGAGCTTGGACTCCCTTTGCTAGAAGGAAAAATTGGTGAGTGATGTAGAAATGGTACAGGGACACCAATTGTCTCCATAGCAATCAGGTTCAAGAGAGAATTGATCAAGGCATGATTTTATCATTGAGTTTCAGGATTGGAATTTGAGCTAAAATCATCCTTTGTACTACCTGGGGCCAAGCAGCCTGGATTTTGGGTAACACTGTGCTTTCCTATTTGGTTTAATTGTTACTTGTGGGATCAAGTATCACCCCCATTATACAGAAGTGGAAATTGAGGCTCAAACATGTTAAGAAAGCATCTGCCCGAAGTAACACAAAGAACTTGTTCCAAAGCCTTTCTACAAGGTCAGGGAACAATATTTTTAGTGGTCACCCAGCCCTCTGCCTCCTCTCCACTGGCCCATTATAATTTGAGGGGAAGACACTTTAGAGATTATTTTGTCTGACCATTTTTCTGTAAAGTAAGGGAAGTGAAGCTTGAAGATGCTAAATAACCTACCCAACTCCTCTTTGTGACTGAACTGAGGTTAGAATTTATATCTGGTATCCTTTGTGCCCTCTCAGTCAGCAGATGGGCCTGTTGGGAGTCTGGGGGTGGTAAAGTTTCCTCACCATCCTCCTTTCTGCTCCCAGCAGGTCTAGGAAATCTTTTCTTGCTGACCTTTCTTTAAAATGCTAATCTGAGGTTTTGAGGCACAGGGGGCCCTTTGCCTCACCCGGGAGCCCCACTGTCAGGTGAGCCCAGGGCTGTGAGTCAGCACAGGGAGCCTCAGAAGTCTCTCAGCTGAAGATGAGCATGTAGGGAATTTGCTCCATGGCTTCTGGACCTCCATGTGCCCTGCCAGTTAGCCCAGGAAATGTCCAGGAGGGAGGCTTTAAACTCAGCAGGTGCACCTGAGAGCCTGGCTCCTTGGTCTCTCCCTGGAACCCAGATGCATCCAGAAGCCAAGGTGGGAACGTTGAAGAACCTCTGTGACATGAGACCTTGGGGTTGCCAGGCAAGCCAGGACTTTTTTGAGGCTCGTGGGGTGAGGGAGAAAGACCAAGGCAGGAATTGTACTACAGTGGGGGAGAGGGGTGGGTTGAGTTGTGAAAAATTTCACAGAAATGAAAACAAGGCATGAGAGAGAAAGTGTGGGAGTAGAGAAGGAGACGGAAGGAAAAACATGAAAAGTGAAAGGAAAGAGAAAGGGAGAGAAGTATTAAGACAGAGAGAAATGGGAGACCCAAGAAACAAGGAAGAGGAAAGAACATATAATTGCCCAGGTTTGTTGCCCCTTCTGGGTTTCTTCTCTTCCCAGCGAAGCACAGACAGATTATGGTTATAATATAAAGGGGTCTAAAAGCTTCAACAGTAAGTCATTTCCCTTGTTAAGGAAAGACAGAGAATCCTGGTTGTAAATTTTTGACATTTGATCGACACTCACACATGTGTGCATGCACACACACACACACAAATATCAATCTGGGCTGCCTTTCCAGTGGGAATATATGCTTGAGATGCCCGTTGTGCTTGCACAGCACAAGTGTAGGGAGCTCTGACAGCATGGACATTCAATCCTAAGATCTGAGGGTTTATCCTGGCTGGAGGGAAGCCTGAACTTGTGTGCAGGAGATGGGGACAAAAGAGGAATCCTTTTCATTGTGTATTCTGTTCTCACCACCAAGATGAGGATTGATAATACTAGGACTTGACAGAAACAATACCTAGAAATTGCTGTCAACGCAGGAGAGGATGCAAACAGCCAGGCATTACCTGCCCACCACCATTAGTGGCCTGCCCGGTGACTCTTTTCATAGTAATCCCACCCAGCGTAGCCTCCTTGCTGGGGAGAGTGACAGGACAGTGGTCTCTCCAGCTGACTATGCAGTGCTCTAAATTAGGGTGACCAGATTTTAACATCTGTGAGGCGGGACAACATGGCAGGGGAGGGGGGCAGGGCAGGGGCAGGGCAGGGCTGACAACAATGTGAACTTTGATAAGCAGTTCTCGATAATCACTTCTCAGCAATTATTTGTTATTACAGTTTAACATTATAAAATTAACAAAAATAATATGAAACTCATATTCTGGCGAAATAGCCACATGGCGGCCGAAAACCGTATATTCCCTTACTGTTCTCCTGCCCACTCATGCATACTTTCCAAAAATCGGGACTTTTTCAAAACGCCGCGGGACGCGGGACAAATTGTTGAAAAGCAGGAGTGTCCCGCCAAAATCGGGACGTCTGGTCACCCTATCTTAGGAACCAAGACGGCTCCTCATGTATGGGAGTCACCACATGAGGAACTGTACTGAAGGGCCGGCGCATTAGGATGGTTGAGAACCACTGCTCCAAGAGGGGAAAATCCTCGCTAGTGAGATCTCCTTGCTATTTGAGCCAGTCCCCAAGGCCACAATTCTCTCTTTCTTTTTCCTTTTAATCATGAGGAATTTAAAACATATACAAAAATAGAAAGAATACTAAAGTGGAACCTCATGTACCCCATTATGTAGTGCTATAGCTTGGGTATGGCTTGTTTGTCCTCAGGAATCTCTTGTTGAAATTTGATTCTCCAAGGTTGGAAGCTGGGTCTAATGAGAGATGCTGGGGTCATATGGGAGGATTCCTCAGGAATAGACTAACACCCTTCTTGAGGGGATGTGTGGGGGAGTGTATTCTCCCTCCATCAGTTCCCATGAGAGGCTGCGTCTCCTCTCTCTCTCTCCATGTAATCTCCACACATGCCAGCTCCACTTGCCTTCTGCCATGAGTGGAAGGGAAACAGCCTGAGGCTCTTCCCAGGTGCAGGTGCCCAATCTTGAACTTTATCAGCTGTCAGATCGTATATCAAAGAAACCCTTTCTTCTTTATAAATTACTCATCCTCCAGTGTTCCTTTATAGCAACACAAACTGGACTAAGACACCAGAGTCAAAATTTTTCAACAAGTTGCCAATCTTATGTCATCTCTCTTTATCACTTTGGGAGGAGGGCTGGAGAGTTTCAGACTTGTCATTTTACCCATAAATACATCAGAGGGACATCTTTAACCGATAAGAACTTAAAAAACACACAAACACCATGCCTTTATGTTCCAATACCATATTATGTTCATATGTCTCCATTGTCCCCATATGTCTCCACTGGTGGTTGTCCCCATTGTCAAGGACAGTTCCCTGAAACTAAGGCCAGATTGATACCTGATACAGGTAAATATCTTATTGACTTCTGTCTAAACCACTCTGATTCTTGAACCCCTTCCTGCTGGGTGAGAAGCAGAGAACTTGGCAAGAACATTTTCTTCCTTTTGATGTTGACCTGAAAGGTTTAATGAAAGGCACTTGTGGCTTAGACTCAGACTTATTAATAAATCCCTCTGGATAACGTAGAATGAGATTTGGGTGAGTCGCTGAATTTTTGTGAGCCTCTAGTCTGTCTTAGGGGGAAGACAAGCTTACTTGTTATGATGCTTAAAATTCACGAGATAATGGTCTGTGAAAGTGCTTGTCAGAAGTAAATAAACATCACACAAATATTCAGCAGTAGCCCCTGCTTTTACCCAGACATGTGCAGACAAGGGGTGCCAAAAAATGTATGACCATTTTAGGCAAGAATAAAACTGCATTAAAATTGTAATACTCAAAATATAATGTATACAATAACAAAAGATGACTACATATCACATTTGAGCCCCCCTTATAATTGCAGAAGTCGAATGTGACTTGAGTATTACAATTTTGATACAGTTTTTATCCTTTCTTAAAATATCTATGTTTTCTGGAATGTGTGTCTGCATTTTGGGGGTGTGTGAGTGTGTTTGGATCTCTGAGGTGAAAAGTCAAATCTGAACCATCCAGGTAATTTTTAAGAACCCCCTTCAGTGTTAACGGCCTTGTCCTCAAAATAGACTCCCCTCGTTAAATCACTCTTCCTAGTTGAAAAGTTTAAATAAAAGCAAAATTCACTGTTTTTTCTCCCTCAGCCGTCATAAGATGGCCTTTTGCTCCTGGTGAGTTTTAATTCTCCTCCCTGGAAGCTGTTCACTTGGACAGGAAGGGCGAGCAGAAATCAAACCATGTGCTCACAGGGATTTAGTCGGCAACAGGATGTCGAATCATAATTTATCTCTGGATAGAGAAGACCTTTGCTGTACTTTATTAGGTCAGCCCTTGGATATATAAAGACCATGAGATGCTATAGGTGATCTTTTAGCTGTGCTTTAGGATAGTATATTAGTTTCCTCTTGTTGTTGCAACAAACCACCACAAAGTAAAACCACACACATTTTTTATCTTATAGTTCTGGAAGTTAGAAGTCATTGTGAGGCTAAAATCCAAGTTTCAGCAGGCTGGTTCCTCATCCAGGCTGTGGTGGAGAATCTGCTCTTTTCCTCTTCCCATTTCTAGAAGTTGCCACATTCTTATGTCACGTCACTCAAACCTCTTGGTTCCATTGTCACTTTCTTAATAGCCACTCTGATCACCTGCCTCGCTCTGATAAGGACCCTTGTGACTACATTGGGCAACTTAGATGATCCAGGACAATCTCCCCATCTCAAAATTCTTAAACCCACCTGCAAAGTCCCTTTTGCCATATATGGTAGGTTCAGGGAATTGAATATGAGCCTCCAAGTTTGGGGATAATTTGTTACGCAGCAATAGATAAACAGAACAGGATTTGGTGACCACTATATATACTGTGCACGTGTAACTTTCTATAGGGTAAGAGGATAGAAATTTAGGGAGAATAGGATATGGGGATCTGTAGAGGGGCATTATTCAGCCTTCCATAGAGGGGGAAAAGAGCTGAGGGAAGGTCAGCTCTCACAAGCCACCCTAAAACTATCTCCTCTTTTAAGGTCTTCCTGGGGGTGGACAGTTGACAGTCACATACACTGTGCTCTGGGAAATCCAAGGCTGGCCATTTGTCTGAAAGTAAAAATGGGGGGCTCCCAAGGAGAAGACATGCTTTTCTCTCTTGTGTGTAGAAATATGTCTAGAAATCCCTCAGCACTGTGAACCATTCATAAATAGCCAGGCCATTATCATCACCAAATGGAATCAGCTATGGACTTCTGCATACAGGAGCTTGTGCGTGTTATTTTTTATTTATTTATTTATTTATTTTTGAGACAGAGCCTCAAGCTATCCCCCTGGGTAGAGTGCCATGGCATCACAGCTCATAGCAACCTCCAACTCCTGGGCTCAAGCGAGTCTCCTGCCTCAGCCTCCCAAGTAGCTGGGACCACAGG